>ML783784.1:664699-692584 GCA_009831015.1 Picea engelmannii
TTCATATGGAGTATATAGGAAGCTGAAATTTTCTTCTTGTAATTTAGAATTTTCATCTTCGTCTTCAACAACATGACTTGAATTAAACATTCCATCCACTCTTTGATTAGATTCTTCTTCAAATTGGTCATTTTTTTATCTTGATTCCATATGGGAGAGGATGGATGGGAAACAACATTTAAAACATCAGCAAAAACATATGAATTCACCTTTGGGATGTACTTTTCTGCAAAGGAATCTTCTAATATATCCCAACTAGTAATAGAGTTAGGAATTAATTAACTATACCATTCAAGAGCAACCTCTCATAGAGTTTGTAGGAATAATCTATATGTAACATTGTCTTCAGTGAGGTTGAAATCATAACATGTACCTTTAAAATTAATCAAGTGTTTCTCTACATCTTCTGAAGCATCCCCAAAGAATGTAGAAACAATTTCAATAGGAATATTGAGCATTTGAAAGTCTACTTCTGGTAGATTTAAAGGGGTATTGTGAAATCTCCTCATTCTTTGAGTATTTCTCCCTTTTGATGAGTCTTGCAAAGACATTGATGGGATTGATGAAGAATATAAGGAAGCATTATGAAATGAATGAAACCTTTCATTTTGAATTTTTTCAATCGAGTTTCCAGGGAGTTCATTCTCCCAAATCTTTGGTGCTTATCATTTCTTTTTGAAATTACAAAAAAGGTGAGCCATGCTTAAAATAAGAAACAATTTTCTTGAATCTTCTTCTCAAAACTTTGAGCCATGGAGATTTCTGGTTCCTCAAATATCTTGAAAATAAATCGTTCCTCAGTATGGTCGCTAAAAATGTTGACGCTTGGATCCGTCAGGACCGAAACGACAACCTCATGAGGATATGAATCCTCCTGCATTTTTAAAGAGGTGGTACTCCTCTTGGGATAATATATATATATATGTGTGTGTGTGTGTGTGTGTGTGTGTGTGTGTGTGTGTGTGTGTGTGTGTGTGTGATGCTTTAGATTAGGAGAGTGCTAGGAAGAAAACCCTAAATCTTTATTTCTTGAGATTATGAAATAAAATGGTTCTTCAACAACCTGAATACAATCTTTATGTGCAGAAAAAGCCTTTTCACAATAAGAAATGATTGAAGGAGGGATTCAACATCATAATTAAATTGTGATCAACATCACACACAATCTTCTTAATAATATATAAATACATCTATATCTTCTTCATAGGAGAGAATGATTTGATCATCTCAAACAATTTTAACAGAGTGCTACAATTAAGATCAAAAGAGAATTTGATAGGTCAACCTCAAATACCTTATACTTAAGACTCAAAGTTACAAGATATAGTCAAGATCGACCCCGAAGCAATTCTTTGTGGAGTTTTATCCATGAAAGATGATATTCATTACAAAATATTTGATATCCATGTATGTGGCTGCAAATCTCCATAATCATATTAAAAATTTTCTTATAAGAATACAGAAAGAACACTCAACAACTCAGCCTTGTGTCCAACTATGAGATTTAGGCATAAAGCTATGAGAAGTGGTGTAGAAGAATATATAAAAAAAAATGTAGAAGATATAGATATATTTATTTTGATCAGAATATTGATTTTGTATCCATGGTTGTACCTTCTTATTCTTTTGATATTCTTCCCTGCCCCTCTAACAATATTAATTATTACCCTCCTTAATGAAGCCTCTCTTCTCCTTTTAAGAAGATATTTTCTAGCTACTTGAGTAGTTAGGGTTTCTCCCTTTCTTGAAATTCCCGTACAAGTTTTTTCTTGGAAAATTCCCTTTAATTAATGCCTCATTAATTAATAATTAATGAACTCACATCATTAACATAATTATATTTAAAATGGGTTCCTCTCCCTTTTTAATAAAAGTTTTTAATTAAACTTCCGTTTTTAAAATTTAATTAATTTTCATTAAAAGAGGACAAGTGTAATTTAATTTTATGGAAGTGAAAAACAACTTTTTATCCATGTAAACCACTTCTTGTGTTCTCTTCATTGTCTCATCTTTCCAACGATATGCAATTTTCCAAATACGTCACCCGGATCTAAAGATATGAGCTCGTGAACTTGAGTTGTCACGCTGGCCCATTAAAAATGCAGTTGACTGATATTTTAATTTCTAAGTACAATGTATCAACTTTCAACAATTTAAACCTATACAAAAAATTTATACGTTGAAATACATTTCCAACGGTATAAAGTTTGTGCGATTCTGACACCCAGAGCTCACGTTATGGCCTCTACAAGATCAATGCTTAACCATCGTCAATCAAAATTGATGGACAAATTTCAGCCCTTGGATTGATTTTCGTGCTTCCCTTCATAAAATCCGACTTTTTGGTTTAAAAGTATATCCCAAATGCATTGGGATATTATATTCTTCATTATATATAATACTAATTGTTTGATACACTTAGAAATAAACACGAGAAGAGAAGAAATTATGGAGCTTGGAGGATTCGACCCTTGGAAAATTGTCGAATAAAAAAAAAAAATGGAATCCCGTCGTCATCCACCTCACGCCCAGTCATTGATGAATCATCCATTCATATACTTCCATGTGTCTTTGTAATAACTTTCCATGTGTCTCTAATAATACTATTTCACATGTCTCCCTCCACGAGATTTCATGTGTAGCAATTCCATGCTTCCATATGGAATGTTCTTATTGGTTTATGGTTTAAATGGGGAAAAAATTAGAATAATGGTGAAGTATGGGAGAGAAAGAGGAAGGGTAAGTGAAGGGAAAATTGTAGGTAGTGGAAGTCATGGGGGTAGTTTGTAGGTTGCGGGGAAGGGTTGGAAGGTTGGGGAGTGAGGTGAGTAAGAGAGTAAGGGATGACTGGTGTTCACTCGCCTGTGAGCTATATTACTTTGAAAAAAAGTTTAACTAGGGAGAGGGTAAGAAGATGAGAGGGGGAAAGGGTAATTTGTAGGTGGGAAGGTAAAGTGTAGGTAGCAGATTTAGGAGCATGTAGGGTTCGTGTAGGTGATAGGGTAAGGTGAATGAGTTCGTGAGTCCAAGATACAAAAGTAGACTAAGTGTTTGATGAACGTCGGTCTAACTCATGTGCAAGAGGAATGAAATAATTTGGAGCTCAACACCCACGACAAGGCTGATGAACGATTTTTAGATCACAAAACTTGAGGTGCAAAGTGAAGGTCATGAAAAATGGAGGATGAGAGATCGAACCCGTGAACCTTTGACATAGCCTGGACAAGTCCTTCAGTGCTCGGCCTAACCTCTGCAGTAGAAGGTACATATACAATCATGTTTGGTAATTCTGTCTGTCTTTGTGACCAATTTACTTTTTCTTTCTCTAGTTATAATACCTTGGCCTTTTAGTTCAATGCTTCTTGTTGAAATGCCTCCTTTTCCTATTCTAGAGAAACTAATGTTGTTGTTTGTGGATGATTTGTGGTAGACATTTTTAGTTTCTTCTTCAAGATTTGAATCATATTGTCCTTTTCATCTAATGAGGCTTTCACTTCTTTAGGGCCTTCAGATTCTATCCTCTTGACCTGAGTTTTCCAAGCTCCGATGGATGCTTTTTATTCCCTCAACTTCCCTTCCAACTTTATTGTATAAGTTGACAGCTTTGAATTCTTTAGGCTTAGGCCCAAGTAATATGAATACAACATATCACTGGTATTCCTATGGAATTTCACCTTGTTTGGAGCACTGAAGTTGTCATATTTTAGCTTAATCTCATATACCTTATCCTCATATGCAACTGCTATATTAAATGTCTTCTTCTCTATATCTCTTATTGTGAATAGAGGCGATTTGTGCTGAGAAATCATTTCTACCTCAAGGATCAACTCCCTCATTTCACTCATATCCAAGTTTCCTTTTTCAACATATTGTTTTTCAAAATCCTCTTTAGATTGATAGGTTTCTCTAGATGCCTTATCAAAGATGTGTTTTTTGCTGCTGAAACTTCTTGAGCTTCCTTCACTTTGGAGCTTGCTTCCTTTCCAAAATTCTATAGTGTTGGTGCCACTTTCCACCATATCCATCTTCACTTGTTCTTTAGGCTCCTCCTCCTCTAGATCCATTATCTGTGGGGATTGTGTGATCTTTATATTCTTAGGGGTAGCCTGCTGACTACTGGTGCCCGGGGTCTCTAAACTAATCCTTTTGTTGTAAACACTTACCTTGGTGACTTTAACTATCAGCTTCTGAGGAGTTTGTTGTGTTTGAATATTTTGCATGGTTGCCTCTACTTGTTGTGTTTGAGTTGGTTGAAAGATTTCTTCCATATCAACACATACATCTAGATTTTCCAATTTGTCAAATCCCTCAACATTTTCATGCTCATAGGGGGAATGTTTGTTCATCAATATTCTCTTAGATATGACCTGATATGGATCATATATTCTTATATGTAGCTGTGCAAATACAAACTCCTTGATATTGGCTTGGACCTGAGATAAGCATGATATTTTCTTGACAATGAAGGGTCCAATGATGAAAGGAAATTTGAGTTTGGATGCCTTGTGTAATTTCAAGAAGTGTTATGTCTCTAATATGTTTCTTTTCCTGATGAAATCAAGGGAATAGACCCTAGGTGTTGGAAAAATAGGCAGAAGATAGGTTGATTCATGAAAACCATAAACCCATATCACTCTTGAATGCATGAACAACACCCAGTTCCCCACTCTATTTTCTAGATTTGGATGTAAATAACTGCTCATGTCATCCAGGACTCTTGGTAGGATGGTGTTGAAAATCAAGTTGTAAAACATGGACATGACCTTGTTCATAAAAATGAGTAACGTGATCCTTTTACATTCAGTTGATATGAATGTTGCTTCAGGCAACTCTCTCTTGTTTGTTTCTAAGAAAATCTTCAACAGTCAAGTGTAATATCTAAAATGCCTTAGTGACTGAAAATTCACTAGTTGTTTGTGGATATTATCAACTATGAATTTATCGAAGTTGATCCAGACTGAATGAATGGACTCTGACTGGAAAATTTCCAACATAAAACCTAACATGACCTGGACCACATATTTGTCATTATTTAGACCTAAAATCCGACTCAGTATGGAACAGACCCATTGGACTTCAATAACCATGATATTAACACTCATTGGCAGGGATAGACTTTAAAAAATATGCTCTAACTTGACAATTGTTCGTAATAATAGATATTTGACTTGTGAGGGACATTCCTTGTAAACCATGATTAGATTTTCTTCTTCAAATGGTTCAGATGCTATGGAGGAGGAATCTGGTATGTCGAGGGTGCTTCGAATTGACAATCTCTCTACCCTACAAAAGACCTCGAACCCATGTTTATTTAAGACAACTTTCTCTTCCTATGAATATTTCTCTGCGCACCAACCTATGAATTCATGGAAAGGGAACACGACCTTGATAGCATAAGGGACTATAGTGGCCTAGACTGCTCCAAGGAAGGGTATCTGTTTCCCTACATTATCAAACAGATTAGCTTTGGACATGGATATGGACGAAATGGTGATTTCAGTGTCAAACACATCTGAATATTTTCCAATTAGGGATTCTTCATTCGACACAGTGTCTTGCTCTGCTACAAACATAATGATAGGGTCCATGGTGGCGATGAAAAATACCTATAAATGAGTGGAAAAGGTGTGAGATTGGCGTATTTTTGATCTTTAGTTTGAATGGAGTGGTCACACCAACTTTCAACATTCCATTATTTGAAAAATTAATAAAATAACGATGAGTTCCCCCTTTATATACTTTCCCAATTTCGGGGATGAGGGAGAGTGGTTTGGGGAAACCTGCTAATCACCCTGAAATGCACCCAGTGGCGCGACGTGGTTTCAAGACGAAACCATGGTTTACTTTTTAGCCTGCTTTCGGGAATTATCCTTCGTGCAAGTCCTCCCCCTAAAACAATCCCCAATCATTGATCTGTAGTGCCCATGATTTGTGACCCATCGGGTCCCATCAACTTTGCACTACCGCTAGATATATCCTTCTCCCTCTAGACTTGGCCCTATCCTCTAATTTGTCAAGCCTCCACATCAATCCTTGAAACTAGATTTCACACATAATTTTTTATGATGATAACACATTGGATGTATCTACCAAGGAATTGATCTCCTTGTCAGCCAACAATGTCGTCTATCGCATGACATCAAACCCTTCAAAGACAAGGTATTGTGTGATGTTGCTCCTCTCAAAGTTTTTAATGTTCTTTTGGGCCAACCTTCTTTATGGAAACATCATGTTGTATATGAGTCTAGACCTCTTAGTGTTATCATTACTTTGAATAGAAAATTGTACAGGATACCTGAGGTAATCCCTCCTAGTTTTATTTCCTTGATCTCTGCCAAGCAATGCAGGAAGGTCATCTCTCAAACCGGGAAAATTTTCTTCTTTGTGATTCTCTCTCAGAGTGAGCAAAATATCGCAGCCATATCCAGGGCCTCTGTGACCGATCTCTCCACACAATATAAGCAAGTGGATAATGTCATGGATGAATACTCAGATATATTCTCCTCTCCTACTGAGTTACCTCTGCACTTTCAGGTCAAGCATCCCATCGATCTGACCCTAGGCACATCACTACCCAATGGGCCAGTCTACCATCTCTCTCTGATAGAAAAGGAGGAGATCAAGAGGCAGGTCTAAGAAATTATCTACAATGGGCACATACATCCCATATCATCTCCTTGTGGGAGCCCATTCGTGTTGGTGCAGAAGAAAGACGGGACCTGGAGACTCTGCATTGATTACCGAGCCCTCAATAAAATCACAGTCTGAAACCGGTACCTGATTCCCCAAATCGATGACCTTCTTGATCATCTCATGGGGGCCAAATACTTCAGTAAGATTGATCTCAAGTTTGGCTACCACCAGGTCCCAATAGAACATACACATGTATGGAAGACCACCTTCAAGTCAAAAGAATGTCTTTTTGAATGGCTGGTCATTCCCTTTGGTTTAACAAATGCTCCAATAAACTTTATGAGGATGATGGACGATATCCTATGACCTTTCACCAATACTTTTGTATTGGTGTATTTGGATGACATCCTCATCTACAACAATAATTGGGCAGAACACTTATATCATATTCAATAGGTTCTGCACATCCTGTGGTAGCACAAACTATATGAAAACTTGGAAAAATGCTCCTTCAGCATGGAAAGGGTCAATTTCTTAGGCTACATTGTTGATAAGCATGGTGTTCATGTGGATCCAGATCCAGGTCATTTGTGACTGGATAGTCCCAACCACACTCATTGAACTTTAGAGCTTCTTGGGCCTCACCAATTTATATCAAGGGTTCATTCATGTTGGGGTTCTCTCATATCACATGGGACCTCAACCAAGCAACCGGGGGTGGCGGCAAGGAAACATTTTTGTGGGGCCTGCCCCAACAACAAGCCTTCAATGACTTGAAGAAGCGTTTGTGCTCATCCCCAGTAATTTCATTACCAGACCTGAAACATCCCTTTGAGATCGAGACAGATGCTTTAGAATATGTTGTGGGCGTTGTTCTCACTCAACACAGGCACCCCATGGCATATCATAGTGAGACACTATCATATGTTGTTCGTAAGTACCCTACTTACGACAAAGAAATGTACTCCATTGTGAAATCTTGTCGCCAGTAGAGACATTACATTCTTGGGAAGGAGACAATCATCCACACTGATCACAATCCACTACAGTTCATGCAGACCCAAGGAAAATTTCAGAATGACTGCCATCAGAAGTGGTCCACATACTTACAGTAGTTCCACCTCAACATCAAGTATAAAACAGGAAGTACCAACCGAATTGTTGATTGCCTCAGCCGACCTCCACTGGTATCACTCACCACAGTGCTAGACTCTTGCAGCCATGAGACCTCCAGATGTCCCCACCTCTACGAGACAGACCCTGACTTCTCCACCACCTACCAAATGTTGGGCGCCAACTCAGTGGTCGCTAATTTCCATCTTCAAGATGGGTTTTTGTGTCATTTGGGCCATTTGTGTGTTCCATCAAGAGAGCATGCGAAGATGATTTGAGAAGCTCATTACAGTTGGGTGGCAAGACACTTTGGCATCGGAAAGACAATGACAATGATACATAAACATTTCTACTAGCCGAAACTTTGACAGGAGGTCAAAAAGTATATCAGGTCCTGCACCACCTGTGTTATTTCCAAACTAACCACTAAGAAACAGGGCTTGTACACCCCTCTTCATACTCCTGACAGGCCATGGTAATTCATCTCAATGGAATACATGTCGGGCCTCCCATCCACCAAGAGGGGAAATGACTGTGTTTTTTTGGTTGTTTATTTCTTTTCCAAGATGGCGATTCTAGCCTCCTGCAAGAAGAACATCACAACATAAGCCATTGCCAATATATTATTCGAATGAGTATGGGTACATTTTGGGATCCCAAAGACCATTATCTCATACCATGATAGTAAGTTCCTCAACATATTTTGGTCGAGCCTCTCATCACTGCTCGATACCAAGCTCACCAAATCCACTACCTTCCACCCCAAAACAGATGGCCAAACCGAGCTCGTTAATCAGATGATCATACATATTATGCTCTTGTACAATTAAAAACACCCTCGCACATGGGATGAGAGTCTTCCCTATGTAAAACATAGCTACAACCGAGCCATGCATAGCTCAACTGGCCACAACCCCTTTCAGCTGGGGTTGGGATTCCAACCATTGGGCCCCATGGATGTTGCACTACCCCTGGTGAACGCCTCGGCCGAATCATTCCTTGCTCCACCAGATGCTGACAAAGACACTCGGTTCATTGATAAGATTCAACACATCCGCCAACAGGTTCAGGATATTCTACATAAGTCTAATGCCAAGTACAAGTAGTGCCATGATCAACATTGGGTGCCACATAAGTTTGAGGTTGGAGACAAAGTTTGGTTGCACTTGCAGAAAGAACTCCTTCCAGGGACCCATCGAAATATTCTCCCACTCCATTATGGATTGTAAACCATCACCAATTTTGTGGCTGGCAATGCTTTTGAGCTCAACACTCCCCCTTTCCTTGGTCTGCACCTAGTCTTCAACGTGGCTCTCCTTCGGCCATATTTCCCACCATTATTGGACACCTCAAAGATAGAATAGTAGTTGAAACCAACAGAGATCAAGCCTGACTGCATGAAATGAGAATCCAGTGATTATATTTTGGACACATAGATCAAGGGCACTCGACAACAAATGATCCAATTTTATCGAGTCGTCAATGCAGGGAAGCTCCTGCACCAAGGCAAGTGGCTCACCCGGGGCTAAATTCAACATAAATTTCCTCATCTGATGGGGGGACTCAACACAATTGATACCATTGCTTCCTAAGGAGGGAGGATTTATCCAAGTGGATATCATTGGCCACCCACCTTTTCCAACTCGCTCAAAACAATTTTCTGGCAATTTTGGCAATTTACTCTTTTTAGCAATTTTTAACTTCTGGGGCCATTTTGAGGGCCTAAATGAAGTTTTTTCTGAATCAAGCTACTCAATGAAAACCAAAGGCTTTGATTGAGCCCCAAAAATTAATCTCCTCGATGATACCTTTCCAATGGGCCATCGTGCACCTAAAACAAAGATCGTATGCAAAAGTTATGACCCCGGGAAGTTGATGTACTAACTTACCCAAATAGGGACCACATGAATTTTGGTGCTTCATCTCCTAGGGTTAGGGTTTTGGATGTCTAGGGTTTTTGAAATTCCTATTTATTGTAAAAATTCCTTCATACCCTCATTGTAATCATCTTCTTGCGAATGAGTGCAACCGTCACATCTCTTCTCAGAGATAAGCCGCCACCATTCCAACAAGCTTATTTTCCGCTGCATTTTACAGTTTCAGCTTATTTCCTTATTGAATAGAAAACAAGTTTTGTTGTATCTATGTTATTTTGTGTTAATCATATTTTAATAATTTGTATTCATTTCGTTCTGCTCATAAAATCTGGATCAATGCGATACTTTTATGTGATGCTAGGGAGGAGGATGAGTATGTGAGGCTTATCACGACAAGTTCTTTGAGTGGTGGAAACACCAGATTCCCACCATTGAGGACTACCCATATGTGGGTATCAGCTTCTTGAGGGACCCAAATGTTCCTATGCCCCCTAGTGAAACAGATGGAGATATAGGTACTTACTCAATTTTTTTAACTTTTAACTTTTTAATTTTAAAATTTTATAAAAGAAAAGAAAACATGTTTTTAGTAACATCACAATACTAACTTAAAACCTGTTATGTACATATGTGGGGCTAGTGCGGCCAGTGGAATTCCCTCGGAATCAACGTCATCTGCGAGCGTAGATCTAGCCAGGAGGAGTTGTAGAAGAGGAAGGGCCATTAGTAGAGGTTGATAGATTCCTGAGGTGGGTAGAGAGGAACATGACATCCCTCACTCGTAACATGTCCATGGAATAGATCGAGGATCTTCCACCATCCATGCAGACGCATGTAGTGGGAGTACCCAGGGCATGGGTCCAACTATTATGATGTCTAGTTAACACCGTAGTATATTATAATAGGGAAAATAGGCCTAGATATTAGATTAGTGTTGGACATTATGCGTGCCAAGGGAACCCATTTTTTGTATCTCCCATATGTATTGAGGGCATAATCCCGATGGTGTATTATTGATACTTTCAAGGCCTATGGCCCACATTTTGTACTGTGACATTATTTTGGACATATTATATATATACATATATATTTTCCTTATGGAGTAAATATCTTTTGTACAAGTCTTTACATGTGCGTGTATGTATGTGATTTTATATTTATGTGTGTGAAATATGTCAATTTAATACATGATTAGATAATGTATCAGTTAATTGATTAGATCTCCTAGGAACATGAATATATGTAATATAATCAAAATAAAATTCTAAGAGACGTACCCTAAGTAATCGTCAATGAAGGGTGGGATAGTGGACACAGTACACTCCATTTAACTGTGACATTACCAGTTGGGCATCCAGATGAACCCAGAGGTGAGAAATACCATGTGACAATGCATCACGTAGTAATTCTATTACGACATTGTACTCGACAATATTATTGGTTTCTTATCATAGACAAACACCTACAAAAGATATCAATTGACCAGTGGGTGTGAATATCACCCAAGCTGCGAAATCAAGCCTTCGCGTGTGTTGGCTAGAACCGTTCGTGAACCCAACATAAACCTCATATTCACTTGACATCTACCACAATGAAAAAACACAATAAACTACACATCCATAAAACAAAAATATACTAAAGTGTATAAATAAAAATATACATTATTTATAAGAAGTCACACTCAGGTGACCAACCTAAGCGTAATAATTTTGAAGGTAGATCACATTTATGAGCTCAAGAAAAGTATTACCTTTGAAGTCAACCAATTGATAAGCACATTTTTCCAAAAATTTCCTAACAATAAATGGTTTGAACCACACGGGTTTAAATTTTCCTTCCCCCAAGGGATCTTTATCTTGATCATAGACCAAGAAAACATTTCCTTCAAAGAAAACTGTAGGGTAGACCGACCAATTATATTGACACTTGAAACGTTTTTTATGAGCCTTGATATCCAAGGCTGCATCTCGACAATGTTCATCGAGCTGCTCGAGATAGAGGAGACATTCTTCAAGTGTAGTTATGTCGGGCAATAATTTCACTGCTAGATTAAGAGAATGAATCTTGCGCTCTATGGGAAAGACTGCCTCCGGCCCATAAAAAAGTTGGAAAGGAGAGAAACCTGTAGCAGTCTTGACAGAAGTTCAATATGCCCAAAGTGTTGAGTACAACATCAAATTCCAATTTGACTTGGCTGAATTGATTGTCCGTTGGAGAATAGTCTTAAGAGAATTATTGACAACCTCCACCTGACCATTCACATGTGGGTAGTAGGGTGATGAATGTTTGTTATTAAACCCAATATTTGATGTTAACTCAGTCATCATCTTATTCTGAAATTGACTGCCATGGTCTATGACAATCTCCTTCGGTATACTGAACCTAGCTACAATCTTGTTGAAAACAAAAAACATTGTTCATTACTAAAATTTGGCATGGCTTTGAACCACTTAGTAGAGTAGTCTACTGCCATAATGATATAATGATTCCCCCTAGCTGAATACAGGTGGCATGTAGTGAAATCAATCCCCCACTAAGTGAAATGACCAACAACAATAACCAGAAACATGGGAGCAGGGTGTTGCCACATCTTCCGAGAAATGATCTAACATATGTGACACTTCTTGACTCACTCTATACAATATTTGATTAATGAGGGCCAGAAGTATCCTACATGAAGGATTTTCTGGGATGTTTCCAACCTAGACAAGTGACTGCCACATTCTTGAGTGTGGAATTCATTTAACACAATATGTGCCTCCTCATGAGTTAGAGAATGAAAAAGAATGCAAGTAACTCCCCGATGATACAAAGTATCATCAATGATAAGATAATTTTGCGCTTGATGGCATATCCGTCGATGCTCATCGCGAGAAGCAGAGGAAGGGAAATTCAAATTATGAAGATAGGAAAGTATATATCCATACTAAGGGTTAGAAGATGCAACAAGGAAGAGATCCTCATTGATCAATGATTCTTCGGGTAGCTCATTGCCACTCTCAATCAGAAGTTCTGAAATTAGTTCAACAAAGACCAAATACTTTTTAGACTTCGCCGGAACAAATTACAAATAAAATTATTGAAGAATGACTATCCATCGACTAATATTCCCACCGATAACCCATTGTGTCAACACATATTGAAAAGGATTAATGATGGCTATGACGGTGGTCTTACAAGGTAGAATATAATGCCAAAATCTTTGGAAAGCATGGAAAACTGCCAAAGCCAGTTTCTTAATGTGAGTGTAGTTGAGTTCCGGTCCGACCAAGCCTCGACTAAGGTATCATATAACATGTGTACCTTTTTCATAAAAATAGGGTGTACCTTTTTCCTAAAAATATCCATCCGAACTGAAAAATGGGTACATTATCGCCGGATAGATGTGCCTTCAAATTTCACTTTGACGAGCGTGAAGGGAAACAAGATTGCTCAGAAATTGTTTCAATTTTAGAGAGTTTAAAAAGGGATTAAAGAAGACTCCAGGGGGGCTCCTTTTCTTAAGTAATTTGAATGAGGCCAAAAAGGATAAATAATTTCTCATTATGTGTCGCTTTCGAAGTTTAAGTGAGCTTGAAAGACAAAAAAATGCTCTTAGGGAGTCCCTCGGGTATAGGCTAGAAAACGACGATGAAGAAGAGTGAGGCTTCAACACAAATTCATGGTGGGACTAAAAGGACTCCCAAGCCTATAAGAAATTCACAGCATGGACACTGAAACACAACACAAGGATCTACTTAGGGAATCCATGGAGGGAAAGGCTCTACCACCTAATTACGACACTTCTAAAGAAGCATAGAAGGTTTTGTGTCACACTTTGTTGGGGTCGATCCTATGGAAAAGTGTAAACCGTCAATAGGATGCAAAATAAAAGGTAGTGAGAACTTATCCTAAATGAAAATGGTGGAATCCTGAATTCGTGACAAGATTGTAAAAGTAGTACCCATTCATCAAACAATACCAAATCCAAAGGAAAAACAAGTTTAAAGGACCAAAAGATCACCAAGAAGAGTCATAACATCCATCGAGTCACAAAAATAGAAGAAATCAAGGTCAAACCAGGGTCAAAAATCTATAAATAGAGGTAAAAGGGGGCATTTTTACCATTACACTTTGAAAATTGCCAAAAATAACCAAAACCATCTTCTTTCCAATTGACATTTGGAGAGAATCGGTGGAGAAATCAACTCAATCTTGGGTCAAGTAAGTAATATTCCCTTTTACTTGCAATTTCGTCCATTCATTTAAATTTTTAGATGGATTTGGGGGTCGTGCGCTCAAAATATTAACTTGTGCCTGTACGCATGCTTTTCACAGTCATCGTGCGTATGTACATGAGCTGAGATTCTCTTAGCAAGTGTACATACGAGAATGATACCAAAAAAGGGCGTGTACATGCTTAAAAATTTGGAAAAAGAGAAGCACTAACTCCCAAAATGTTGGCATGAATCAGGATGTATGTGAGTTGGAGGGAAAGAGAACATGAAGAGGTTGAAAAAATGGTTGAGGATAACCCGACAACGGTGGAAACATTAAAAAAAATGTGGATTATGAAAATTCTTTAGTTGTCCCCTTATGATATCTCAACCATGAATTCTAAACCATATGATAGATTAATGGAATCCAGGAGCAAAGGATTTTATGATAGATGGATAATCACTAAAACCAACCACCGAAGACCTTTACTTCTTGATCGGTCTCTCTAGGAGGGGAGAACCAGTAAACTTGGATACATTCCTTCAATAGCCATATAACATAGCCCACTACATTGCTATGTATTGTGAGGCTAGCACAAAGAAGGTGGGGTCTCAAGTGTCTATACAAAATATAAAAAATATGAGCTTGAGGGTGGTACTATACATGATTGGGCGGATGATAGGGTTCACTTCTCTACACCAGGATTCACAGGCCCATATGCATTATACTGTCCAATTTCTATAGCTGTTATTTTCGATTGGAGCACCACGATGCTCTATCACATGAAAATTCAACTGATAGAGTGCAAGTGGAGATAGAGGAGGAACTTTGGATTTGGGGTAGTGTTGTGCACATTCTTCTTTGAAAGAGTTCCAAGGATGACCTTGAGGGAGGGTGTGCAGGGACACATAGCCTCCTTTCCAGCATTGTGTATATGGGCTTCTTTAACGTCGCACTAGGGAGGAGGATGAGTATGTGAGGCTTATCATGACAAGTTCTTTGAATTATGGAAACACCAAATTCCCACCATCGAGGACTACCCATATGTGGGTATCAGTTTCTTGAGGGACCCGAACATGCCTATGCCCCCTGGTGCAGTATGTGGGGATATAGGTACTTATACTTTTTATTTTTTAACTTTTTAATTTTTAACTTTTTAATTTTTCAATTTTATAAAAGAAAAGAAAACATGTTTTTGGTAACATCAGAATACTAACATAAAACCTTTTATGTACAGATGTGGGTCCAGTGCGGCTAGAGGAATTCCCATAGACTTTACGTCTTCCATGAGAGAAGATCCATTTGGGAGGAGTCATAGAAGAGGCAGGGCCATCAGTAGATGTTGAGAGATTCCTGAGGTAGGTAGAGAGGAACATGAATTTCCTCACTCATAGCATGTCCATGGAAGAGATCGAGGATCTTCTGCCATCCATGCAGACTCAAGTAGTGGGAGTACCCAGGGCATGGGTCCAACTATTTTGGTGTCTAGCTAACATCGTATTATATTATACTAGGGCCTATAGTCCTAGATATTAGATTAGTGTTGGACATTATGCGTGCCGAGGGCACCCATTTTTTGTATCTCCCATATTTATTGAGGGAAGAAGCCTGATGGTGTATTATTGACACTTCTGAGGCCTATGGCCAAAATGTTGTACTGTGACATTATTTTGGACATAATATATATATATATATATATATATATATATATATATACATATTTTTTTTCCTTATGGAGTAGATATCTTTTGTACAAATGTATTTACATGTTCGTGTATGTATGTTATTTTATATTTATGTATGTGAAATATGTCAATCTAATACATGATTAGCTAATGAATCGGTTAATTGATTAGATCTGCTAGGAACATGAATATCTGTAATATAATCAAAATAAATTTCTAAGAGAAATACGCTAAGGAATCATCAGTGAAGGGTTGGATTGTGGAAGTGATACACTCCATTTAACTGTGACACTACCAGTTCAACATCCAAATGAACCCGAATATGAGAAACACCATGTGGAAATGCATCACAAAGTAATTCTATTATGACACTATACTCGACAATGTTATTGGTTGCTTCTCCTAGAAAAACACCTACATAAGATATCAACTAAACAGTGGGTGTGAAGATCACCCAAGCTATGGAAACAAGAATTAGAGTGTGCCATCTATCACCTTTCATGAACAAAACATAAACCTCAAATTCAATTGACATCTGCCACAATGCAGAAACACAATAAACTACATGTCCATAAAAAAAAAAAATAAATACTAAAACATACAAATAAAAATATACACTATTTACAAGAAGTCACACTCAAGTGACCAACCTAAGCATAATACTTATTAAGGTAGATCCCATTTCTGGGCTTAGGAAAATCGTTACCTTTGAATTCAACCAATTGATAAGAGCCTTTTCCAAAAATTTCTTAACAATAAATGATCTGAACCACATGGGTTTAAATTTTCCTGCCCCCAAGAGATATTTATCTTGATCATAGTCCAAAACAAGATCGCCTTCGGAGAAAACTCTAGGGAGGAGAGATCGATCATATTTTCACTTGACATGTTGATTATGAGCCTCATTAGCAAAGGTTGCTTATCGATGTTGTTCATTGCGATGTTTGAGATAGAGGAGAAGCTCTCCAAGTGCAGTTGTGTCGGGCAATAATTTCACTGCCAACTTAAGAGAAGGAATCTGGAACTCTATGGGAAAGAATGACTCCAGCCCGTAAACAATTTGGAAAGGAGAGAAACCTATAATAGTCTTGACATAATTTCTATATGCTCAAAGTGCTGAGTAGAACATAAAATGCCCATTTGACTTAGCCGAATTGGTTATCCGTTGGAGAATTTTATTAAGACACTTATTGACAACCTCCACCTGACCATTCTCTTGGGGATAGTAGGTTGACAAATTTTATTTATTAAATCCAATATTTGATGTTAACTTAGTCATCATATTATTTTGAAATTGACTACCATGGGCTGTGACAATCTCCTTCGGTATACCAAACCTAGCTACAATCTAGTTGAAAACAAAAAATGTTATCCTTTCCCCATCATTACTAAATGTTGGCATGGATTCGACTAAATGTTGGCATGGATTCGACCCACTTAGTGGAGTATTCTACTACCATAATGATATAACAATGACCCCTAACTGAACCCAGGTGGCATGTAGTGAAATCAATCCCACACTTAGTGAAAGTACCAACAATAATAACTAGAAACATGGGAGCAAGGTGTGCCTACATCTTCTGAGAAAAGATCTGACATAGGTGGCACTTCTTGACTGTGTCTATACACTATTTGATTAACGAGGGTGTTATAGTCCTAAAATTCCCTACTCATGCATACATGGCCTTATCCCTCTTGCATAATTTTCCAAAGCATTGTTGAGAAGCTCTTCTTAAAAAAAAAAAATTTAGAAGATGTACGCACCCTGCACCATTAAAACCCACGTACATATGATTGTTGCACCACTAAATCTAGATTACATATGCATGTTTCACCATTACATCCTGCGTATGCTTGCAAAAGTTTCAAAAAATAAAAAGTTGCAAGGAATTCGTTGAAATTCACGGGCTATTGGAATTTTTCCAACTAATCCACCTTCTATAGTCTGTCACCCAACAAAATAACCATCCTTTTGGCATATAAAAGGAGGTGTTGGGGTTTCATTTCATATCCAAGAATAAGAACAATGAAACTCTACCCAATTTCACTTCCCCTCCTTGCCCAAGATATTGATGCCTTTTGTGAGATATTGCCTCAGCATTCCCTCATCATCCCCATATTCCTCCATTCAACCCATTCCCTTCCATTGAGGTGATCATAAGGTTGAGAAAAGAATTATATTCAAGGTGCACTTGGAGCATGGTAAAGAGGATCCTAGACTAGGTTCGCGGAACAGTGGCCAAAACAAATTGTAAGATATAATCTTTGTATGATGAATAAAATAATCACATTTTCCTGTCCCAAATGATGATGTTTTGAGTATTTTCATTGATTTATACATAGAATTTAATATCTAACCCTAACTTATGAATATAATAGCATGCTTGTAGTTCTTTTTTTCCTATCTTTGGATGTAAGTCAGCCTTGGGAGGAGATGTGCAGTCAGTGGAACTTCCAAGCTTGAGGAGATCATCACTAGACGTGAGATCAAAGGTATAGTTACCCGGTCTCTTCTCTTGTTTGCTTTCTTTACATTAGTTTTGGTATGTTTGGGGTAGAGTAGAATCTATTGAATTTTAGATGGTTATCCACTCTGTCTACATCTTGAACCCTAGTGTAGTTAAAGGAAGTTTTTTCCATCTAGCATAACTAGCGACCATACTGGGGAAGCCTCTCGGGTTTTTGAGGGGATTTTGGGTTCTTTTATTGGTTTGTTTGCCTTTCAAGTTTTTTTCAAGTTTTCTTAGTCTGTCAAAGGATTCTGATCACCTCCAGGGTGCATACCAGTTGTCCCTACCCTGTAAAACTGCCCGGTCTTTTCTTTTTGAATAGATACATATTTGTACGCTCCCTATATTGGGTCAGCCCACGTACATATGCGTCCTACTCAATAAACATCCCGCATACATACATAGGTTGCTGATGCAATAGCCCATGTCATTGTGTCATGATAGTTTTGGAAAAAATAGGGATTTTTCCTATTTCTCGGGGATTTCTTGGATCAGTCTAGAGTATCTTTTTGTGGCTATAGACTGGGTATAGGTTTCAATTTACTTGTTTTTCTGAGTCTTCTTGTGTTTACCCTTACAAAGGTTTTAAGCGCATTGTTAAGTTGTATATATTCCTTATTGGTTTCTTGATTGAATCCATGCAATCCACAGTGGGATAAAGGTATTTTCCAGTCTTGTTTCATTTTTCTTTTTATCCTTTTTACTTTCTATGAAAAAATAAAAAGATTTACTTTAGTTTTTCTCTTTAAAGCAAATAAAAAAAAAACGATTTTCATTTCAGTTTGGTAAAGTAGTTAGAGTTGGTTATTTACAAAAAGGAAAAATAGTCTTTCTTTCAAGTTCTTCTTGATTTCTTGAAACATAAGTAGCTTTTAGTCAAGAGAAAGTAGGTTTTAAGTTTTCTTTACAAGATCTTGAAAAGTTAGTTAAGAAAAGTTGAGTTAAAAAAGAGTTAGTTACAAAGATTTCTTTTAAATTTTGAAGTAATTTTGCTTTCAAAGTGATTTAATTTTCTCCTCCTTTTCGTATCTTTACAACACCATTAGTTTCACTACCATACCCTATGAGTAAATCAAGCCTTTAAAAGGAACGCTTAATCTAAAGTACACTAGACTTTTTCTGTTTGTAGGGTCAACAAACTACTTTAGGGTTTTAGGGCCTTGAATTAGGTTGGAGAGGAAAATCTTCAAGGCCGCTAAATCAGACATTGGAGTTTGAGTTAGGGAGTGCTTAAGTCCAGTGTCGTAAAATTTATCCAGGACCCCACTCTAACACAGGGAATAAACATGATGTCATGTGAGGAAAGGGAGCAAAGATAACCCCTCCAAATCTGGATTGAACATAGTGGGGAACGTATACTGAGGGTCTGTCTCGGGAATTATACTGACTGCATTTTACTATGGAGCTTCGTGGACCTCGAATCCATTTGATATCCTTTTTTGTCTTCTGGGCCATTTTCTTTCAATACCCTTGATAGGCTTCGGACTTGTTATCCTTCTCATTACGATCTGTTGGACTGTCGATTGAACCTGCCTGGTATTTGACTGCGAGCTAGAAACCTAGTTGCCCATATTTTAGGGACTTACACAGGTGACTGCAGGGGTATACCATGGTACTTGGGGTAGATATCGAATTGCGCTTTGTAGAGTATACCCAGAGGGTGCTTCCATGTTTGAGTTTCACTTACATCGATTAGTTTCTCTAGTGTCGATTGGTGTAACTGTCCTTACCACTAGTTAGTCGAATTCTTGATTTATCTTTAGGAAAATTTTAGTGTGTGCTTTGTTCTCCATATTTTTCCATAGTGAGTCAGTCATTCATTAATTTGGGTCTATGACCTAAGGTGGTCGACCACCCACTCCACCAGTCATGAGGACTTTTCGGTCTTCCTCTTAGAAACGTGGAGCTGCGTCTTTATAGGCGTGGTTTTTTATAACATTGTTTCGCCAGAGTCAGTGTTTGAGACTTTTACGGACTTGAACAATCCCACAAGGGGAGAAACTGTGCATAAGATATTCATGGATAAATTTCATGATGATACCAACCAAGGAACTCCTTCGCAAGGGGATTCTTGTTCTTTTCCATTTTTTGGAAATGTTGATGTCCCTTTGATGGCCACTTTGTACATTCCTGGGTTGAATGTTGGACTACCGGTTTGGTTGGGTACCATTCCAAATTTCCAAAATTCTCTTAATGCTTATTAGTTAAACAACCTATGTCATGGGCATCATGTTGATGTTCCTTTGTCAACAAAGACTTCTCCTCCTCCTTCTTCCTTCCCTAGTGAAAGTATATCTACTAGTAATAGGAAGTCTAAACGAAATAGAAAGAGGAAGAATAGGAAGAAGAAATCACCAACCTATGTGAGTCATGTTGGAGATAGTTCCTCAACCTTTGCAAGTCATGTTGAATACCAACACCCAGCCTCTGCAAGTCATGCCTAGGGAAAGCACCCAACCTCTACAAGTCATGTTGGGGGGGAAATTCCAGTCACTCCTATTCATACTAGCGATAGGTCTGTAGCCTCCTCGAGTCATGTTATCGACCAATAACCAACCTCTACAAGTCATGTTAGTGAAATGTCAACAACCTTTGCTAGTCACATTGGGGACAAGCAACCAACCACTTCTAGTCATACTAGGGGTATTGATTCTATTGAGAAACCTAGATGGATAGGGCGTAATCCTAAGTTCCCTTATAAGCTTTGCAAGGGATATCACCTTACTCATTTATTCCTTGGCCTTCTAGAGGTAAAAATATTGTGGTCCATGTCTACAAGATCTTCTAATTCTGAGCCTTCTAAGGTTTCTTCATAGCCTATTCAGCTAGTGGTTGAGAAAGTGGTCGTGCCAATGCAATATTCAGTCGATCCCACTTCCCTTTTGTGGGGTGATGCACCTTTAGACCATGTTGTCTCATAGCCTATTCAACCAGTGGTTGAGAAAGTGGTCACGTCGATGCAATCTTCGGTTGATCCTAATATTATCTTGGAGAGTGTTGAGTCTACCAAATTGGTCACATCGATGCAATCTTCGGTTGATCCCCTTATTCTCTTGGGGAGATATGTGTCTACCGACTATGTTTTTATCATTTCCAGTTTAGTACTTTCAGAACAAGGGGGCATTCTTCTCACTTCGAGAACACCCCCTCCAAGCCTTAGGACGATTTCCTTTGATTGGAATGACCTTGTTGAGCCTCATCTTCCTTCTTCTGCACCCTTTCAAATAAGGGTTGAACTTAATTCAAACAAAATTTACCGATGTATTGTAGATGAAGGAGCCTCCTTAAGTATTTTATCCTCCTTGGCTTGGAAAGATTTGGGTTCTCCTGAGATTGTGTCTACTTCGCATGAGATTTTGTATTTTGATAGATGTCCTAGTGAATATTTTGGGGTTCTTCCTCAATTTCCTATCTCTTTAGGTGGGAATACTTTCCTTGTAGATGTTATAGTGGTGCAATTCTTGTTAGATTTCAATATTCTTCCCAGGCATGATTATGTATATGCTATGAACGTTATGGTGTTTATGCTCTTTCGAGTGATGTATTTCCCTCACAATGGAAGAATTATCACTATCGACCAGTTGGCATATGATATTCACCATCATAATTCAACGTTATTTCAGGCTACCCCTTTATATGTTCCTAGTATTCATGTAGATTCTACCCCGCCACAGGTGAATTATGTGGCATCTTATCCTCGGTGCTCAATTTCTCATGAGAAGGAACTTGTTCACTCATGTTTTCCTTCTTGAGACTTGGTCTAAGAAATTGATATGTTGGTTTATCCAATGGGGGCATGGGAGTCCTTGCTTCCCCCTCTTGTTCCAAGTGATCTTGAGTCTCCTTGTGAATATGATCTCTTTGTTTGTAGATCCTCAATCCCTTGTGCTTGTGATTCTTCACTGATAGACTCTGCCAGTCCTGGCAAGAGCCTCCATCATCATATGGAATATGGTCAGTTTACCTCACCCTTTGGGAGTGTTGGGCCTCCTCATTCGTGTAATTTCTTGGATCTTGAATTGCCTTCGGATGAGGCTATCCTTGAAGCCATGACTATGGTTTCTATATCGTGGGAAGACTTACACTGTGGTTTGTGTTTTTGGCATAGACCCCCTTCCCTCCAAAGGGTTTCTTGAACTCCCGGTATTGGATCATTTAAAATACTGAGTCGAAGAGACTCTTTGGGTCATTTTTTTCTCCTGGTAACCATGGCTATGACCGTGGGTCTATCCCTTTGCAATTTGGGCTTCGGGGATATCTTGAGCTCTTCCCTTAACTTTTCCCGAAACGTGCTTCTCCGAGTCTTTGTAATTTTGCTACGTGTCTCTTCAGATTTTCTGGCTCCACGATGGTTCAGGTTTCACAACTTCATGAAAATCTAGGTCTCTCGCCCGTGAACCTCTGGGCTTCCGATTCTTGAATTCCTTAATCTGTTTCCATGCACCCCTCTCACGCTCAATGGTTGAGATCCATTCATGACTTCATATTCATCAAGAATTCCAATGTTCCAAACTCTGAAGTGTTGAAACACCTTATGACTATCCTCCATGTAGTTCCTAGATCTGATGGTCTAGAATTGTTCGCCTCTTGCTCAAAACAAATCTTGACCACTAATTTTAGTGCAGACTCCATGGACTTCCCTTGAATAATTTCCACTGCTCTCCCTCCTGAGCTTTACTTCCTCGGTTTCCTCTGGTTCCTATGAACACCCCCTTTGACACTTATTCAAAATCTTGATCTGTGCACACCTTGCAACAAATTCTCTTCCACAGTCGACTCCCCCGTGGATACCTTTGTACTTATTGTGACTATTCTCTAACTACTTTTGTCTTTCATGATTGAATTCATGCTACTTCTACTAAGATTTCGAGTCTAAAAACTCTGTCCTGCACTCCTTGCGGACATCAATGCACTCCTTGCACACATACAAGTTCTCGTTATCTCTTCTGAGCTTCGAGTCGAAACAGACTTGGACATGCACTCCTTGCATACACTATGCACACCTTGCACTTGCTCAATGAACAAAAATAATTGAAAATCAATTACTCTTCACAGTGACTCATACATTCAACTATGCAAATGAGGTCATGGATACAAGAACCAGAAATAACAGACAATTGAAAATTAATAGAAGGTCTACCATTCATTCAATATAAACATAAAAACACATGTTTGGAACAATATTCCTTTGTTATATCCATTCAACTAAAACTTACATACATTCATACAATATTTCTCTGTATCTCCCAGTTCTTGAATTACAATGACGATCTACACATTAGATCCAGAAGTGACTGATTAACTATCTTCTATCAACAACCTCTTCTCGGAAACAATACAAAGGGACTCTCTTGAGATCTTCCCTCTAACTACTCTATGCTATCCTATTGGAATTGAATGCTATCAACTACTTATCATTTATTACAATAAATATCGAGTTAGACAGATAAGAGCGCAAGCTCCATATCTGTACTATGATCTGTCTCATAAAACAAAATACATTCCCCACCGATCTTACGTGATGGTTTAGCCTCTGATCATTAAATATGTTCATAACTAAAAAAAAATGGTCAAATATTACATTAATACATTGATATTTGAAATTTGAAATTCAAAACATTTCAAAATATGCGCTAGTGCACCCAGCTATCTTCCATGCTTGTGCTTTGTTGGCGATGATCCTGCATCATACTCCCTTGGTTGAAAAATTCATGGACTCATGTCCATGAGCTCCTACACCGATCTTCCATGCTTTTGGATATCCACTTCACCAACCTAACTGTCATCTTCTACTGGTCATTCTTTCCACTTCACCAAATATTCAAAATACATTTTTCTTATGTTCTTCTTACCAAGTCGTTGATCTATGATCTTTTCCATATGCAACTTCTCTTCTATAGGAAGCTTCTTTCTCCACTGGATCTCTCCTCGATATTATGACCCTTTAGTTTTTTCTTCCCTGTACTGATACAGGTTTGCAATGTTGAATATGGGTGATATACCCACATCTTCTAGAAGCTCTAACTCACAAGCATTCTCACCAAATATCCTTAGAATTTTACACGGTCCTATATTTTTCAGCTTCAACTTATTGTATGTTCCCCTAGGAAACCTTTCCTTCCTTATATGTGCTAGGAATTGATATCCAACTTCAAATTAAAGCTTTCTCCTATGTTGATCAACTCCACGTTTGTATTCACTGATGCTCTTCTTCAACTACTCCTTGATATGATTGTGAAGTACTGCATTTCTATAGCAAAGTCTTCGACTCCAGCACTCCTAAACTCGCTCTTCTTTAGATCCATTAACTCCAACACTCCTCTCAGATTCATTCCATACACGATTTGACATGGAATTTTCCCAGTGCTTTTGTTAACTGAGTTATTATATGAAAACTCCGCTTGTGCTAGCATCTGATCCACTGACTATGGTGTTCAGTGACCAAACTCCTCAGCAAATATCCTAAGCTTCTATTCACCACTTCAATCTGTCCATCCATTTGTGGATGATATGCAAAACTAAAATATAGCTCTTTCCCCGACATTTTACACAACGTCCTCCAGAAATGACCAACAAATTTTGTATCCCTGTCTGAAACTATACTCTTGGGAAATCCATGGAGTCTCACAACCTCTCTGAAAAACAAATTCGCAACATGCATTGCATCATTGGTCTTCTGGCATGGGATAAAGTGTACCATCTTCAAAAATATTTCCACCACTACAAATATGGAATCACTTCCTCTCTATGTTCTTGGCAATCCCACCACAAAATCCATGCTTATTGCATCCCAAGGCCTATCTCGAATAGGAAATGGTTGATACAAACCAGTGTTATTCTTCTTCCCCTTGGCATACTGAAAAATATTACAATTGTTCACAAATATCGTCACCTCTACTCTCATACCTGGCCAATGATATGAACCATTTAATTGGGCAAATGTTTTTCCATGGACGAAGTGTCCGACTAGACCTCCACTATGCTTTTCCTTCAACAAATTATCCCTCATCAAGCATCTTGGTATGCACAACTGACATCCTTTGAACAACAACCCATCCTAAATCATATATTCGACCCACTGGCTTCTGTCTCTAAGCACAGGATTTTCACACGCTTCATATGCCTCTCCAAAATCAGGATCACTGTGATACATTTCCTTAAGCTGGTCAAACCCCAAGGTCTTGAATTGAAATTCCTATAGAATCAAGATTCTCTTGCTCAATGCATCAACAACCTTGTTAGCATTTCTAGAAATATGTTTAATGACAAAAGTGAAATTTTGCATAAACTCTATCCACTTAGCATGTCTCTGGTTTAACTTCTTCTGTATGGTTATGCATTACAAATCTTGATTGTCGCTATACAAAACAAACTCCTTCGGTACGAGATAGTGCCTCCATTTATTCAAGGCTTGAATTATGGCATAGAACTCTTTGTCATATGTGGAGTACTTATTTTTAGCTTCATTCAACTTCTCACTGAAATACGCAACATGTATGTTATATTCACTTAAGATCACTCCAATTGCAACTCCACTCACGTCACATCTTACTTGGAATGTATTTCCGAAATCTGGTAATAGCAGAATCAGTTGTTTCGTTATCTTCTCCTTCAATATGTTGAAGCTCCTCTCAGCCTCTTCTATCCATTTGAAAGAATTGTGTCTTTTCTTTACTATTTCTATTATTTGAGAACTAATCCCACTAAATTTTTTGATGAAATTCTGATAGAAACTTGCTAATCCATGGGATCTTCTTCCCTCAAATATATTCTTCGGTGACGACCATTTTCTGATCGCTTTCACCTTTTCATGATCAATCTTCAATTCATTTGAAGAAATCACAAAAATCAAATATATGAGTTATGTCTTCATGAAAGAGGACTTTTTCAGATTAATTAACAACTTCTCTTGCTGCAACCTCCTCATCATCAATGTCAAATGTCTCAAGTTCTCCTCCTTAGTCTTGCTAAATAACAATATATCATCCAGATATAAAATCACAAACTTACCAATGAAATATTTTAATACTTCATTCAACAGCCTCATAAAAGTACTCGGGGTGTTTGATAAGCCAAAAGGAATAACAAGACATTCATACAACCCCTCATTTTTCTGGAATGTTGTCTTCCACTCATAAGCTTCTCTCATCCTTATCTGGTGATATCCACTTTTCAAATCTATTTTTGAAAAATAGTTAGCTCCACTTAGGAAATCCATGAAGTCATCCATCCTTGGTAATGGAAATCTGTATCTAATGGTGATATTTTTTATGTCCCTCGAGTTCGTACACATGCTCCATCCTCAATCCTTCTTTGGAATTAATACAGTTGGCACTGCACATTGAGTCAAGCTTTCTTTGACCAACCCTTTGTCTAATAGATCTTGAACCTATATTTTCACCTCCTCATTTTCTTGAGGTGTCAACCTGTACACTTCTTTATTTGGCAGGCTTTCTCCTGGTATCAAGTCAATGTGATGGTTGATACTCCTGATAGGCGGCAATGAGTTTGGAAACTCATCCACTGCAATGTCAACAAAATTCTCTAACAGTTCATGAACTTCCTCAAGAAAATCTTCCATTGAAGTACTGGTAAGGATAACCCTTGGCTCCCTCACTACAACAAACTACATCTCTTGTTCCTTCTTTACTTCATTCAAGATTTCCTTCCCACTCATGATAAGTATGATCATGCTAGCTTCATCCTTCACCTTATTTTCTTCAATTGGAAACAATATGTGTGTCCTACCATTCTTCTCTAAGGTGTAAGTATTCTCCCTCCCATCATGAATTGAATTCATGTCATACTGCCACAGTCTTCCCAACAAAACATGACATACATCCATGGGAATCACATCACACATAATCTCATCTCTATATCCTCCTATTTTAAATTCAACTAGGCATTGTTGAGTGACTGCTACCTGGTGATATTTCTGCAACCATGAGACATTATACACTGTATGTTGGAATATTGGTTGTTGTCATTGATGTCAACCCTAGTCATGGGTTTTGGACCGCAATATTGATGAAGTTATTTGGACATGAAGGAAAATTTACATGCAGATAAAACACCCATGGATGTATAATATACATCATGTTGTTTCTGGTGGTATGTGGCACGCCACGTGGATCCTCATGGTTGAGGAGAAATGAATTTTTGAAGATGACAAAGTGAATTGTACATGTAGGCCCTGAAGATAATTAAAGAAAAGAATTACAAAATAAGAAAGTGTCAGGTCAGCCCTAATGTTAAAAGGAAGTGACATAAATGATATAAATAAACATCATTATACATTCATTTGATACAAGTGGAATTTCAGAGGGAATAAGAAGTAAAAGAAGGAGGGATTTCAAGGGAGAATGAAGTCTTTTGGTGATGTGTTCTAAGTATCAATAATTGGTATCAGAGTAGGTTGCCTTCAGAACAGTTTAACCACTGGAAGGAAAATCCTGAGCATAGATGGATGACCATGAGCACATTTCAAATGGGATTCAAAAATTTGATGGAAGAAATTATGCATACTGGAGTGATAGAGTGAAAACTTACCTAACAGATTTGGCAGTAGACATTTGGTACTTAGTTGTAAATGGCTATGTAATCCCAAATAATTCTCCAACCGATCCAAATGAGAAGAAGCTTATGAGTTGTAATTCAAAAGCTAGACATGTTATTCTAGCAGCATTGGCACCAACCATTTCTAGCAAAGTGATGGGATGTAGCACTACTAAATAGGTATGGGACAAACTCAAGAATATCTACGAAGGTGATCCAAAAGTTAAGCAAGTCAAGCTTCAACGACATAGAGCAGAATTTGAAAATTTGAAGATGAATGAAAAGGAAGATATTGCAACCTATCTTCTTAGAGTT
>ML783784.1:693507-713472 GCA_009831015.1 Picea engelmannii
AAGTATCAACATTTCTTTCTTGGACATTGCTATACTTGTGGAAATTTTGGACACAAGGCAATCAATTGTAGAATCAATGAAAGGAATAACTATGCAAGCTACATGAATGGTGAAAATAGTAGATATGGAAATGTTCGTAGACCGATCAACATAAATTATAATCCATTTGACCCATTAATGGATGAAAATATTGTATGTTACAAGTGCAATAATCTTGGTCACAAAGCACAATATTGTAGAGAGATGAAGGAAGATAATTGTATGTCAAATGTCTGCATACCAACTACAACATGGAAAAGGAAATAAATTCCACAAAATGAAAATTGTCGAATAGCATTGGTCACTAAAGAATGCAAAGAAG
Source organism: Picea engelmannii (assembly GCA_009831015.1). Classification (NCBI taxonomy): domain Eukaryota; kingdom Viridiplantae; phylum Streptophyta; class Pinopsida; order Pinales; family Pinaceae; genus Picea; species Picea engelmannii. The sequence goes on from ML783784.1 coordinate 693,869, forward strand.
AATATGAATGGTTCATAGACAGTGGGTGCTCATCTCATATGACCAGAGATCAAGGAAAATTTGTTAGCTTGAAGAAAAGAGGTGGAAATGTTGCATTTGGAGATGACTCATATACCAAAATACTTGGAAAAGGAACTGTAAAGCTTGGAAGTGAAAATGTAAAAGAAGGAAAAGTCCTATTAGTTGAAGATCTGAAGCATAATCTCCTCAGTGTCAGCAAAATATGTGATCAAGGATACACTCTTACGTTTGACTCATGAAAATGTAAAATCAGAGAAAATAACTCGGGAAGATTGGTTGCAACTGCAACAAGAAGACTGAACAACATATACATCCTAGACATCAAGAAGAGAGAGAAGACAGAAGCCACACAAAATGATTCCAAGAAATAAAAAGTCCCAAAGACCAAAAATAAGGACGAAGTATTATTGAGTGCCACATGTTCAGGGGGAGCAACCCCAAAGAACAAGGTCACCTTTTTCCATTAAACTCAAGGGGAGCAGCCCTAATCTTTTCCATTGATGTCAAAGGGGGAAAGAAATTGGGATCATGATGATAGGGGGAGAATGAGTGTTTCCATCAATGACAAAGGGGAGATTGTTGGAAGATTGGTTGTTGTCATTGATGTCAACCCTAGTCATGGGTTTTGGACCACAAGATTGATGAAGGTATTTGGACATGAAGGAAAATGAACATGCAGATACAACACCCATGGATGTATATTATACATCATGTTGTTTCCGTTGGTATGTGGCACGTCACGTGGATCCTCATGGTTGAGGAGAAATGAATTTTTGAAGATGACAAAGTGAATTGAACATGTAGGCCCTGAAGATAATTAAAGAAAAGAATTACAAAATAAGAAAGTGTCAGGTCGGCCCTAATGTTAAAAGGAAGTGACATAAATGGTATAAATAAACATCATTATACATTCATTTGATACAAGTGGAATTTCAGAGGGAATAAGAAGTAAAAGAAGGGCGGATTTCAAGGGAGGATGAAGTCTTTTGGTGATGTGTTCTAAGTATCAATAATGTCAGATGTGCAGTCATCTCTAGCTCTAGATTCTCCACCATATCCATGGATACTAAGTTTTCAGTGCTCCCACTGTCAATTATCACCTTGAAAAACCTATCCTTTGTTTTGTAAGTTGTCCTGAACAAATTGTTCCTCTGTGCTGGTTTTTCGGTCTCTGGCTCTTGCTTCAAAAGAAACTTCTTCATCATCAAGGATTTCAAATATTTTGCACCTTCTTCCTCAACACCTCGCTTTTGCGTTTCTGAAATGTGAGCTTCACCTCCTTTCTTCCTCTCAGGACAATCCCAAGACATGTGTCATGTTTTTCCACAGGAATAACATCTTACTTGTCCTCCTCTGCCTTTTCCTCTTCCTCTAGGAAAAGAGTTTCTACCACCATCCTGTATTCCTCAGGAACTTCCTCCTCTCTCAGGGTGACTATGTGGTTTCTTCGCCTCGTCTTTGGGATTCTGTGATTTATCCTGGGAAACTCCTTTTTCATTGTTCAAACTTTGACCTTTGTTTTGTTGACTCTACTTCCTGGTCAAATTCTCTTCGGTTTTCAGCACAATTTGATACGCATCCTCCACCGTCCTGACTGTCTCCATGTTGATTTTGTCCTGGATATCATATCTCATGCCATTAATGTATCTAGAAACTTTCTCTTCATCTCTCTCTCTCTGTGTACAACTCTAATGTTCAATTTGTAGAACTCCTTTGTGTACTCCTTCACAGCCAATCCTCTCTGTCTCAGGTTTTGCATCCTCCTGAACAGATTTATCTGGTAATCCTTGGGCATGAATTTTTCCTTAATATTAGCTACCATTCGATCCCAAATCTTGATATTTTGTTTTCCCTTGCTCCTCCTATTGGCCTGCAGCACGTCCCACCATAGTGTTGCATGTCCTTTTAACCCAGTGACAACATGTCTTACCTTTTTCTCCTCTTCGACATCCTCATAGTCAAAATACTTGTCCATTACTCGTATCCCATCAAGCAAATCTTCTGTGTCTAAATTTCCTTCATACATAGGGACACAAATATTCTCTCCATCTCCCAATTTGACAACCGCTTTCATCATGCGTTGTTCCGCAACATCCTCAACTACATCTTCATCGACTTCTACTTCTTAATTTTTTCCTCGCTGATGTCTCCAGCATCAGACGCTCTCCTTTGTGTTCTCTCCATGGCATCCAACCTTGCACGTAATTATCTAATCTCCCTTTCCATAGCTCTGTTGGGTGTGGGTGGCTCTGCACCTCTTCTAGGTAGCATTGTGCTGACGCTTCTAATACCCCTCGTCGATATCAGTTTACCTCTCTCCCTACAAAATTCAAATATGTACTTGCTCTTATACCACTCTAGTGTAGGACCCCTTCCCTCCAAAGGGATGCTCGACCTCCCAGTCTTGGATCATTTAAAATACCGAGTCGAAGCAACTCTTTCAGTCCCTTTTTCCTCTTGGTGACCATGGCTATGACCGTGGGTCTATCCCTTTACAATTTGGGCTTCGGGGATATCCCAAGCTCTTCCTTTGACTTTTCTCAAAATGTGCTTCTCTGAGTCTCTAGACTTCTACTACGTGTCTCTTCAGATTTGTTGGCTCCACGATGGTTCAGGTTTCATGACTTCATGAAACTCTAGGTCTCTTATCTGCGAACCTCCAATATTTTGATTCCAAAATTCCTTAATCTGTTGCCACGTGTACCTCTCACGATCAACGACTGAGATCCATTCGTGACTTTGGACTTTGCGACTTCACCTTCATCAAGCCTTCCAATGTTATGAACTTCAAAGTGTTGAACCACCTTACGGCTATCCTCCACGTAGTTCCCATATATGACGGTATGGAATTGTACACCTCTTCCCCGAAACGAATCTTGTCCACTGATTTCAGTGATGACTCCAAGGACTTCTCCCCTTGAATAATTTCCACCAATCTCCCTCCTGAGATTTACTTCTTCTATTTCCTCTGGTTCCTCTGAACATCCCCTTCGACACTTAGTCGAAATCGCGATCTGTGCACACCTTGCAATAGAATCTCTTCCACAGTCGACATACCTGTGGATGAATTTTCACTTTTGGTGACTGTTCTCCAGCCACTTTTATCTCTCATGATTGAAGTCACGCTACTTCTCCTGAGATTTCGAGTCTGAAAACTATGTTCTGCACTCCTTGTGGATGTCAATGCAATCCTTGCACACATACAAGTTCTCATTATCTATTTTGAGCTTTGATTCGAAACAGACTCAATCACGCACTCCTTGTGGACACTATGCACACCTTGCACTCATTCAATGAGGATAAACAATTGAAACTTAATTACTCTTCACAGTGACTCATACATTCAACTATGCAAATGCGATCATGGATAAAAGAAAAAGAAATAACAAAGAATTGAAAATTAACAGAAGGTCTACCATTCATTCAATAGACACATAACAACACAAATTTGGAACAATATTCCTCTGTTATATTCATTCAACTGAAAATTAAATACATTCATACAATATTTCTCTGTATCTCCCAGTTCTTGACTTACAATGGTGATCTACATATTAGATTCAACAACGACTGATTAACTATGTTCTATCAGCAGCCTCTTTTCGACAACAATACAAATCTTTATAGAAATGGACTCTCTTGAGATCTTCCCTCCAACTACTCTATGTTATCCTATCGGAATTGAATGTTATCAACTACTTATCATTTATTGCAATAAATATCGAGTCATACAGATAAGAGCGCAAGCTCCAGATTTGTACTGCGATCCATCTCATAAAATAAAATACATTCCTCACCGATATTACGTGATGTTTCAGCCTTTGATCATTAAAGATGTTCATAACTCAAAAATGTTTGTCAAATATTACATTAATACATTGATCTTTGAAATTCAAAACATTTCAAAGTACGCACTAGTGTGCCCAACTGTCTTCCATGCTTGTGCTTTGTTGGGGATGTTCCTACATCAACTTTCTTCACTTTTGGGAGACTTTCTAGGTTGACTATCAAAGATGCTCTTGGTCAAAGCCTAGCAGTAGGCTCTACCTAAAATACTACCACACATGAGATGAAAGGTTTTGCAGTACCTTGTACATATTGTATAGTCCAGGTTTTCTATTTTCAAGTTTTGTATTCAATAGCACCTCTTATTTTCTGAAGTTCCTATCTATATTGAATTTATTGACTTCTGGATGAGTGTTATTAGACTTATATACAAGATATTGGAGACATTTTTCTTTGACATTTTGTTCATCGTATCGATTCGTTTTGACAGGTATTGACCTCAAAAATGGCATATAGGTTAGATTTTTTCCTACTTGAATTTTTTCACTCTCCATTTCCTGGTTCATTTGGCCTTAGGATTGACCCCACTGAAGTGTGACACAGAAAATTCATTTTTTCTTTAGAAGTGTCATAATTGGGTGGTAGAGTCTACCTTTACATGGATTCCCTAGATAGATCCTTGCTTCATTTTGGCGTCCAGGCTGTCAGTAATGACTATAGGCTTGGGAGTCCTTGTTATTCCTATCATGATTACAAGATAAATCCTCCTTCGTTTGATGCACCATCATTCTTTCCCTTACCCTTGCGAATCCCAAATGAGAACGCTTTGTTGTCTTTAAAGCTCACTTTAAAATTCAAAAGCAACATCCAATGAGACTGTATTTATTATTTTCGATCTCATATGGATTAACTGAGAAAAGTATTCCCCTGGAGTCTTCTTTAATCCCTTTTAATACTCTCTAAAAATGAAAACATTATCGAGTGATCTTGTTTCCCTTCACACTCGCCAAACTCAAATTTGAAGGAACATCTATCTGGCGGTAGTTTACCCCTTTTTCGGGCTGAACGATTAATTTCACAAATAAAGGTATGCTCTAGGAACTTTGGTTCGCTAGAAGAGTATTCTCAGGCGTAAGTTTAACCCTTTTTCGAGCATGAGGGACTAAATCTTTGAAAAAGGAACATTCTCCTTGGTTTTTATTTATCACCTTTTTCGAGCCTTGGAGATTACTTACAAAAATGAACCCCCTCAGAGTCCATAGTTAAGATCTTTTCAGACTCCCTAAAACTAAAAAGATCGTCGAGTGACCTTGTTGCTTCAAAATCGTTGAATTGGTCTAGAAGAACATCTACTGACATGATTTTAACCCTTTTTCCAGCCTGTGGATTATAGTGGAAAAAGGTACGCCTCGGGATATTTGTCTCGCTAGGAGAGTTCTCCTCAGTTACTTTTATAATTTTTCAGGCTAAGGAGACTAAACTCAGAACAAGGCTGTGAGTCCATAGTTAATCTCTTTTCAGACTTCTCAAAATTGAAAAGATTGTCAAGTGATCTTGTCTTTGTCACACTCGTTAAAATGGTTTTGAATAAACGTATTTTTAGTGCAATTTTAACCCTTTTTCAAACCGAATAGACTATTTATGAAAAAAGGTACTCCCAACAGTCTTCATTTATGTTTTTTTAGACTCTCTAAACGTGAAAAAACTACCAATATTACCTTCGTTGGGCTTGTAAAAAAATCATTGAAGGGGTCTCATTGTGTCTTTCTCAATCACATTTTCATCTCTATGTTTGTGGTCTAATGTCGTCTCCATGTTTCTCTCAAATTAAACTTTGAAGCATGCCTTATACACAAGCCTTATAACACTTTTTGCCTCTACGACCTGACATCTTGACCCATGGACGAATTTTCCCTGAGTGTCCTTTTCTTGCACATGTCTCCTTACTCTGAGCATTAGTATGTTCCTTGCGCTTGGAACTAGTATGCTTGCTTGTGACACTCGTTCCTCCTTTGTAATGTAGCATCTTTTATTCTTTTTCAAGCTCTTAAAAAATTGAAAAAGACAAAAAAATCAAATATTCTGGAAAGAGCGGACGGGAAATATGTATTCCTTTTTTAGTAGTACAGAGAGTCACCCTTGGACAAAGCACATCCTTACATTTTTTAACCAAGCATTTGGATCTAGTATGACCTTAGGGAGTTGTTCTTTCTACATAGAGTTGTGTCCTTCTCCATTTGGTTACTCTTCCAAACAACTAGAGAGTTTGCATTGCCTTCCGCATCATGAACTTATGTCAATATCATGCTGCCTAAGTCTGATCATCTTTTGTGATTTTGTCCAAGGGAAGTTTCACTCAACCTGAGTCGGCCTTTTTGTATCTTTTCTCTTGAACTTATGAGTCAGCCATCCTGAGAGTCCAATCAAGTCCTGATTCAAAATTGATGAAGTTCTCTTCTTGATCATTGAGATCCTCATGTATTTTCTCGACCAGCCGTCGAAGACCTATGGGTAGTGAGTTATACACTCCCATTGTACTCCTACCTAAGTTTTGAAGATCTTCAAGTTGTTGCTCGAGCTATGAATTCCTCATCTCCAACCATCAAGCATAACTAGCTTCTTGAAGATGGATACTCTACTTGTATATCTTCGACTGATTTTGAGATGTATATCCATTGTGTATTGCTCGCGGATAAACTTTGTTATATGACATGGATCTGTAGTTTATTTGATTGGCAAACATGATTTAGTTCATCCCAAGCATGGGTATGCCTGCCTCGGAGAGAAAATTGTTGTTTTGCAGATGGCACCTCCCGATCTCTGGTCCCGGGCTCACTCGATTTCGTACATTGGTGAAGATATTGTAATGTATTTCAACCATAAATTTATCTTTTGAACTCACACATTAGGGGGCATCTGTTATAGCCCTGAAATTCCCTAATCATGCATACATGGCCTTGGCACTCTTACTTGCATAATTTTTCAAAGCACTACTGAGAAGCTCTTCTTAAAAAATCATTTTTTAGAAGATGTACACACCCTGGACCATTAAATCCCACATACATACACTTGTTGCACTACTACAACTAGCATACATATGCATGTTGTGCCATTACAACCTGCATATGCTTGCAAAAGTTGCAAGGAATTAGTTGAAATTCATGGGCTATTGGAAGTTTCCCAACTAATCCACCTTCTATAGCCCATCACCCAACCGAATAACCATCCTTTTGGAATATGAAAGGAGGTGTTGGTGTCTCATTTCATATCCAAGCATAAGAACAATGAAACTCTGCCCAATTTCACCTTGTTAACCCCTAAATAGTGTCTCATTACCCCTTAATTGGGGCATATTACATTAGTAATGTTATTTTATTTATGTCGGCTTTAGTCCATTAGTTGTAATTATACCTCCTAGTCTCCTATATATACCAAGGAGACATTTTCATTTGGAATCATCTTGTAATTGAACATTTTATGTGGGCATAAGGAGGTTTCCCCCTCGAAGAGGCTTATTATATGAATTTATCTCTTTTTCAAGGCGTTGAGTACTTATTCTGAGGTTTTTCTATGCTATATTGATATTTTGTTCCTAACATATGGTATCAGATCTCAAGGTCTTAGGGTTTCACTGCTACATCTGAGACAACTAGGAATTTTCGCTATAACTTGTTTTCTTCAAGGATTTAGAAGGAACGGCTTGGAGGATATTTATTAGACAGATCAAGGTACATTGGGTTAAAATTTCATCTCCTGAGGCCTTATACTTTCGGAGATACAACCTTTCTAATATAGGGTTCTGGAATCATCTTGAATTGAGTCATTGCATAATTTTCACTATAAAAAAATTTCTGTAACGTTTCAGACCCTAAACTCCAGAGGATATTCACATAAATTAGTAAGGTATTTTTGGTAACAATTTAAGATTCTGGGTCATCTTACATTTGTAGATACACCCTGTGGAATATAGGGTATCTGACTAGTCCTATTGACTAGTCTCAAGCAGGTGTTCCGGGTAAAACAATCATAACTTCTTCCTGGAGTATCCAAATTGAGTGAGACTAGTTGCATTGGATATTGGACAGACCGTAGTAGTTCTGGTATGAATTTCAGAATTTTATATCAATTATTTTTTGTGGGGAACACTATACAAGTGAGATCTCTTGGAAAGGAAAACAATCAGCAAGTTGTGGGGAAGTTACTATAAATTCCACTTGGCATATCCAATTTTGATCAGACCTGTGGCATTGTAGAGAAGAAATATCAGAGACATAAAAAATGAAAATTTCATACTCAGAAGGGCCGAAATTTTGGAGATACAATAAAAGAAAGATTGTCTAGCAAAACCACCTCAAAATCAAGGTTTAAAGTGATACTTGGCCAACATGCCACCAAAAAAGGGAACTTCTACACCAAATAGGCCTCCAGACAATCCTACATGGACTCTTGATGAAGGTGAAGAAATGCATAGGGACATAAATGATTTATAAAATAAGATAGTAACAAAATATGAACTACAAGAGATGGAAGCTAAGTTGGAGGCAAAGATGGATGGTTTAAAAGAGGAGATCATGGAAGTATTGAAAAATTTTGTAATAGAGAGGACACTTGAAAGTGAAAATGTATCCCATGAAATTCATGATGAGGACACAAGGAAGGTGAATCAATAATGGAGAAAATCCAACTTTGGGTTGAAGACCAACCACATTCCTAAGATCAATATGAGGAAGTTTGATGGCAATGATCCTATCACATGGATACTTCAGATGGAACAATTCTTTGATCTACTTAATGTGCCACATACACAAAAGGTACAAATTGCTTCTTTATGTTTATAACCCAATCAATTTGTATGGTATCGATGGCTTTGTTCTCGCAAATCACTCGTGACTTGGACAATTTTCACGGAAGAAATGATAGCACACTACGAGGATACAAGGAGCAATACCTTCATTAACCAATTAATAAATCTCAAGCAAAAGGGTTCAATTGCAGAGCACATTGAGAACTTCCAAAGATTGAATATAAAGGTAACAGATATTCCAGATGAGCACTTGATTGATGTATTCATAGGAACTTTAAGAGATAACATTCAACATGAGGTTCTCCTTTGGGAACCAAAATCATTGGAGAATGCATTTAGGGTGGCAAGAAATGTTGAAAGTAAAAATATGGCTATGGCTACTAGAAGGACCAATCCTAACATCTATAGAGAGAATAATGATCCTTCTTCTAAAACACCTCAATCTACAAGGTTGACACCTCAACAATTGGAGGAAAGAAAAGCAAAAGGTTTATGCTTTAATTGTGACAACAAGTATAGTAAGGGAAATAAGTGTGGTGAGAAGAAATTATTCTACATAGATTGTGAAGAGGAATAAGAACAAGAACCATCTCAAGATGAAAACATATAAGAAATTTCATTTGAAGAGTTGAATCCCACGATATATTGTAATGCACTGGCTGGAATTAGCACCCCTCAAACCCTCAAGATCAAAGGATATATCAAAAACAAAAAGGTAATAGTCCTAATTGATTCTGGATGTACTCATAATTTCATTCACTATAAATTAGCCAAAGCTCTCAATTGCTTTGTATATCCATCACTAGAGTTTCAAGTATTGATTGCAGATGAAGGAACTATCAATTTCTCAGGAAAATGAAATAAGATCAATCTTACTATGGGGGAATATGTAATGAATAGTCCAATTATTTCTATTCCCATGGGAGGTGTTGATGTTGTACTAGGAATCCAATGGTTACAATTATTAGGAATAGTGGCTTTTAATTTTCAATAACTTTTCATGAAATTTTCATTGGAAGGAAAATAAATTAAGTTAAGAGGTATCATAGGGAAACCCAGTAAGGTGATAAGCTCTAATGGCATGACAAAATTATTGAAAAAGGGGAATCAAGGTGTTATTTCACAATTATGCTCACTAGATGTTCAAATATCTAAGCCATTTATTCCTCTATATATCCAAGGGATCATTGATAAGCATTCCAAAGTATTTGAAGATATTCCCAAAGGTATTCCACCCACTCGAAATCATGATCATGATATTCACCTAATTACTAGGAGTGTTCCTCCTAACATCAAGCCATACAAGTACCCTTATTCCTAGAAGAGTGAAATTGAGCGCATGGTTGAAGAAATGTTAGAGGCTGGAATTATTAGACCTAACCAAAGTTCTTTTTCTACATCGATGGTAATGGTATTCAAGAAAGATGGCTCATGGCGTATGTGTCTAGATTATAGTGAGCTCAACAAGATCACTATTAAAGATAAGTTTCCCATTCCCTTCATTGATGAATTTTTAGATGAACTACATGGAGAAATCTATTTCACAAAGTTGGATCTTCGTTTAGGGTATCATCAGATTAGAATGAAGGAAGAAGATATCCCAAAAACAAAATTCTGAACTCATGAAGGCCATTATGAATTTTTGGTCATGCCTTTTGGACTTACAAATGCACCTTCCACATTCCAAGGGTTGATGAATTCCATTTTCAAGCCCTTCCTTTGAAAATTTGTATTAGTATGTCATGATGATATACTAATCTATAGAAAGTCTTGGGAGGATCATGTTTGACATGTTGACAAGATGCTACAACTAATAAAGGAGAAACAACTATATGCCAAACCATCCAAATGTTTCTTTGGAGTGAAGGAGGTAGATTATTTGCATCATATTGTATCTCATGAAGGTGTTAAGGTAGACCCTAACAAGATTAAGGCCATGATGGACTGGCCGATTCCCAAAAAATTGAAGAATCTTAGAGGATTTTTTGGTTTGATAGGTTACTACTGCAAGTTTGTTCGACACTATGGAAGAATAGAATCACCTTTAACGACACTAACTAAGAAGGATGAATTTTCATGGACTCCAGAGGCAACTAAAGCTTTCAAACAACTTAAAGAGGTGATGTGCAAAGCTCTTGTCTTGACCACTCCAGACTTCACAAAAACCTTTATTGTGGAATGTGATGCCTCGGGAAATGGAATTCGTGTTGTCCTAATGAAAGAAGGAAGGCCCTTGGTTTTTGAAAGTCGACCACTCAAAGGAAAGGACTTACACAAACCCATTTATGAGAAGGAAATGATGGCAATACTACATGCATTGAAGAAATAGCATCCTTACCTAATAGGTAGGCACTTCAAGGTCAAAACAGATCATGATAGTATTAAATGTTTCTTGGAACAAAGACTCTCTTCATAAGAACAACAAAAATGGGTAACCAAGATATTGGGTTATGATTTTGAAATTGTTTATAAAAAGGGGAAGCAAAATGTTGTGGCAAATGCACTCTCAAGGAAGGATGAATATTTTGAGGCCTTTCTATGTGCTATCTCAATCATCCAACCCAATTGGATAATATAAGCAAGGGAGGAATGGAAGAATGACGAAAAACTGTGGACTCTCATTCAAAGTTTGCAACAGGATTCTAGTACATCAGATACATTTACATGGAAAAATAATTCACTATGGTACAAAGATCACTTATATTTATGTAGGAACTCCCAACTCAAATAAAAGGTACTATTGGAATTTCACACCTCTCCAGTAGGAGGGGACTCAGGATTTTTAAAAACCTACCATAGGGTCAAGAAGGAATTATTTTGGGATGGCCTTAAAACTGATGTTCAAAGGTTTTTGGAAGAATGTTTGGTTTGCCAAAAAAATAAGGTGGAAAACATTAATACCCCGGGTCTTTTACAACCATTATCCATCCCAGGTTAGCATTGGGAGGAGGTTTCCATGGATTTCATCACAAGGTTACCGAAGTCTAAAGGAAAGAGTGTCATCATGGTGATTGTTGATAGACTGGCCAAGTACTCACACTTTTGTGCACTCTCTCATCCCTTCAAAGCTAGTACAGTTGCCACTGCATTCATGGAGATAGTTCAAAATCTACATGGCATCCCAACGATTATTGTAAGTGACATAGATCCCATCTTCACTAGACATTTTTGGACATAATTATTTTCTTGTTTGGGTACTCAATTGGCTCATAGATCATCCTATCATCCTCAATCTGATGGAAAAACCGAGATAGTGAACAAATGTCTGGAAGGCTACCTTCATTGCTTTGTCTCTGATAAACAAACACAATGTCTCAAATGGTTACCCTTGGCAGAATGGTGCTCTAACACTTCCTTTCATACTATAATAAAAATGACACCATTTATGGCACTCTATGGATACCACCCTCCTTCCATCACTTCTTCTCTAAAATAAAAATCTAAGGTTCAAGCAGTGGAATATCACATCGAGCATCAACAACAAGCTCTCCAAATATTAAAGGACAACTTAACCATGGCACAGAATCACATGAAATAACAAGTAGATCAACATCGTAGTGAAAGAAGTTTTGAAGTAGGGTATTGGGTGTTTTTAAGACTACAACCATACAAACATATGTCCCTGAAGCAAGCTAAGAAGGATAATAAATTATCACCAAAGTACTATGGCCCTTATAAGGTGTTTCAAAAGATTGGTACTATGACATACAAATTGGAGTTGCCTGCATCTTCATGAGTACACCCGACTTTCCATGTTTCATGCTTAAAGAAGGTTATAGGTGACATGATCCCAGTTCAAACTATATTTTCAAAACTTGGCGAGGAAGGAAAAATCATATTAGAGCCTGAAGCCATCACTGACACAAGAATTCACCAGCTGAGGAATAGATCCATTTCAGAGTATCTCATTAAATGGAGGAAACTACCGACTGAAGATTCCACTTGGGAAGATGAGTCTTTTATACAAAAACATCCAAATTTACTCAAGTGTTGTGGCCAACACTTGTCTCAAAGGGAGGGGCACGTTAATCCCTAAATAGTGGCTCATTACCCCTTAATTGGGGCATATTACATTAGTAATGTTATTTTATTTATGTTAGTTTTAGTCCATTAGTTGTAAGTATACCTCCTAGTCTCCTATATATACCAAGGAGCCATTTTCATTTGGAATCATCTTGTAATTGAAAATTTAATGTGGGAATAAGGAGGTTTCCCCCTCGAAGAGGCTTATTATCTGAATTTCTCTTTTTTTCAAGGCATTGAGTACTTATTCTAAGGTTTTTCTATGCTATATTGATATTTGGTTCCTAACACACCTCCCCTCCTTGCCCAAGATATTGATGCCTTTTGTGAGATATTGCCTCAGCATTCCCTCATCAACCCCTTCTTCCTCCATTCAACCCATTCCCTTCCATTGAGGTGATCAAAAGTTTGAGAGAAGAAGTCTATTCAAGGTGCATGTGGAGCATGGTAAAGAGGACCCCAGACCAGGTTCGTGGAACGGTGGCCGACACAGATTGTAAGGTATAATCTTTGTATGATGAATACAAGAATCACATTTTCCTATCCCAAATGATGATATTTTGAGTATTTTCATTGTTTTATTCTTAGAATTTAATATCTAACCCTAACTTATGGATAGAATAATATGCTTGTAGTTCTCATTTTCCTATCTTTAGATGCAGGCCAGCCTTGGGAGGAGACGTGCAATCAGTGGAACTTACAAGCTTGAGGAGATCATCACTAGATGTAGGATCAAAGGTATAGTTACCCAATATCTTCTCTTGTTTGCTTTATTTACATCAGTTTTGGTATGTTTTGGGTAGAGTAGAATTGATTGACTTTTAGACGGTTATTTTCTCTGTCTACATCTTGAACCCTGGTGTAGTTAAAGGGGGGGGGGGTTCCAGCTAGCAGAGGGCCAGAAGTATCCTACACGAAGGATTTTATGGGTTTTTTCCAACCCATACAAGTGACCACCACATGCTGTAGTGTTGCAGTCATTCAACAAAATCTTTGCCTCCTCATGAGTCAGAAAATGACAGAGAATACAATTAACTCCTCGACTCTTGGCCAATTGATCCCAAGGGCATAAAAACCTAATGGAGCAACATTTTTGAGTTTTGTGAGATGTTTCAAGATTTTTTAGGTGTGGACTAGGTGACTATATTTTCCATCCACTCCGAAGGCATGGTTTCATAAATTGGACCCCTTAATCCAAATGTTGGTTTGCTTCAAACTGAGAAAAACACTAGTTCTAAAAATCAATGAGTAAAGAAACTTTAGAGGCATGGAAACTAGGAGTGAGGGGTACTGCTCTAGCTAAAATCATATGCCATGAATCCATCGGAGTTGATGGTTCCTAAATCTGAGTCTCGATTTTCATTTTATGCCCAATTGCAGGTCGCATCCCAAACCATTTCGAGGACTCTTTGCCAATTCTCGCTCAGGGCATAAAAGACTAACAGAGCAACATTTTTGAGTTCCATGAGATGATACAAACTTGTTTAGGCCTATACTAGGTGACCAAATTATCCATCCTCTCTTGAGGCATGGTTTCATAAATTGACCCCTTAATCCAAATGACGCATTGCTTCAAATGGAGCAAAACACTAGTTCTTGAAATCAATGATTAAAGCAACTTCTGAGGCATGGAACTTGTGAGTGAGGGGTAATCTAGATAAAATTATATCCCAGTAATCCATCAGAGTCGACGATTCCTTGATCTGAGTCTCGATATTTGTTATATGCCCAGTTGCAAGTCGCATCTCAAACCATTTTGGGGACTCTTGGCCAATTGCTCCTGAGGGCATAAAAACCTAACGGAGCAGCATTTTTGAGTTCCGTGAGATGATGCAAGATTTTTTAGGCATGGAATAGGTGACTATATTTTCCATCCACTCCTGAGGCACAGTTTCATAAATTGGACCCCTTAATCCAAATGTTGGTTTGCTTCAAACTAAGCAAAACACTAGTTCTAGAAATCAATGAGTAAATAAAATTTTGAGGAATGGAACCTAGGAGTGAGGGGTACTTCTCTAGCTAAAATCCTATGCCAAGAATCCATCGGAGTCAACAGTTCCTCAATCTGAGTCTCGGTTTTCATTTTATGATCAGTTGCAAGTCACATCCCAAACCATTTCGGGGACTCTTGGCCAATTCCCTCTCAGAGCATAAAAGACTAACGGAGAAACATTTTTGAGTTCCATGAGATGATACAAGATTTTTTAGGCATGGAATAGGTGACCAAATTATCCATCTGCTCTCGATGCATGGTTTCATAAATTGCCCCCCTAATCCAAATGCTGCATTGCTTCAAACTAAGAAAAACACTAGTTCTATAAATCAATGATTAAATAAACTTCTGAGGCATGGAACCCATGAGAGAGAGGTGATATAGATGAAATACTATCCTAGTAATCCATCGGAGTTGATGGCTCCTTAGTCCGAGTCTCGATATTTGTTATATGCCTAGTTGCAAGTTGCATCCCAAGCCATTTCGAGGACTCTTGGACAATTGTTCTTGAGGGCATAAAAACCTAACGGAGCAGCATTTTTGAGTTCTATGAGATGATGGAAGATTGTTTAAGTGTGGACTAGATGACTATATTTTCCATCCACTCTCGAGGCATGGTTTCATAAATTGGACCCCTTAATCCAAATGTTGGTTTGCTTCTAATTGAGCAAAACACTAGATATAGAAATCAATGAGTAAAGAAAATTCTGAGGCATAGAAACCGAGAGTGATGGGTACTGCTCTAGCCGAAATCCTATTCCAAGAATCCATCGGATTCGACAGTTCCTCAATCCGAGTCTCGGTTTTCATTTTATGCTCAGTTGCAATTCGCATCCCAAATCATTTCGGGGACTCTTGGCCAATTCCCGCTCAGGGCATAAAAGACTAATAGAGAAACATTTTTGAGTTCTGTGAGATGCTACAAGATTGTTTAGGCATGGACTAGGTGACCAAATTATCCATCCACTCTCGATACATGGTTTTATAAATTGGCCCCTTAATCCAAATGCTACATTGCTTCAAACTGAGAAAAACACTAGTTCTAGAAATCAACGATTAAAGCAACTTATGAGGCATGAAACCCATGAGTGAGGGGTGATCTAGATGAAAAAATATCCTAGTAATCTATCAGAGTTGACGGTTCCCTAATCCGAGTCTCTATATTATTTATATGCCCATTTGCAAGTCGCATCCCAAACCATTTCGGGGACTCTTGGCCAATTTCTCCTCATGGCATAAAAACCTAACGGAGCAGCATTTTTGAGTTTCATGAGATGCTGCAAGATTTTTTAGGTGTGGACTAGGTGACTATATTTTACATCCTCTCCCGAGGAACGGTTTCATAAATTGGACCCCTAAATCCAAATGTTGCATTGCTTCTTACTGAGCAAAGCACTAGTTATCAAAATCGATGAAAACAACTACTTCTGAGGGGTTGGAACCGTGAGTGAGGGGTTCTCTAGAGAAAATCCTCTGCCAAAAATCTATAGGAGTCGACGGTTCCTCAATCCGATTCTTTTTTTTTCATTTTATTCCCATTTGCAAGTCGCATCCCAAACCATTTCAGGGACTCTTAGCAATTCATCCTCGGGGCATAAAAGCCTAACAGAGAAACATTTTTGAGCTCCATGGGATTCTGCATGCTTTTGTAGGCATGGAATAGGTGACCACATTTTCCATCCGCTCCTGAGGCATGGTTTCATAAATTGGATCCCTAAATCCAAATGTTGCATTGCTTCGTACTGAGCAAAGCACACGTTATTGAAATCGATGAAAAAACAACTTCTAAGGGGTCAGAACTAGGAGTGAGGGGTGATCTATCTAAAATAATATGCCAGGAATCCAACAGAGATGACGGTTCCTCAATTCGAGTCTTGGTTTTTTCTTTATGCCCAGGTGCAAGTCGCATCCCAAACCATTTCAAGGACTCTTGGCCAATTCCCACTCAGGGCATAAAAGACTAACGAAGCAACATTTTTGAGTTCTGTGAGATGATGTAAGCTTTTTTAGGCATGGAATAGGTGAAAAAATTATCCATCCGCTCCTGAGGCATGGTTTCGTAAATTGACCCCTTAATCCAAATGTTGCATTGCTTCAAACTGAGAAAAACACTAGTTCTCGAAATGAATGATTAAAGCAACTTCTAAGGCATGGAGCCTGTGAGTGAGGGGTGCTCTAGATGAAATCCCATCCTAATAATCCATCGAAGTCAATGGTTCCTTAATCCAAGTCTCGATATTTGTTTTATGCCCAGTTGAAAGTCGCACCTCAAACCATTTCAGGAACTCTTGGCCAATTGCTCCTCAGGGCATAAAAACCTAACAGAGCATCATTTTTGAATTTCGTGAGATGTTGCAATATTGTTTAGGCATGGACTAGGTGACTATATTTTCCGTC
Source organism: Picea engelmannii (assembly GCA_009831015.1). Lineage (NCBI taxonomy): Eukaryota > Viridiplantae > Streptophyta > Pinopsida > Pinales > Pinaceae > Picea > Picea engelmannii. Next base: position 710,893 of record ML783784.1, read on the forward strand.
CTCTCCTGAGGCACAGTTTCATAAATTGGACCCCTTAATCCAAATGTTGGTTTTCTTCAAACTGAGAAAAACACTAGTTCTCAAAATCAATGAGTAAAACAACTTTTGAGGCATGGCACCTAGGAGTGAGGGTGCTCTAGGTGAAATCCTATCCCAGGAATCCATTAGAGTCAATGATTCCTCAATTCGAGTCTCGTTTTTCATTTTATGCCCATTTTCAAGTTGCATCCCAAACTATTTCAGGGATTCTTGGCCAATTCCTCCTCAAGGCATAAAAACTTACTAAATTCTACATGTCTCTGTCAACTAACTACTATATCTTAATGACTTGAAAAAATATTGCACCAATTTCAACTGCACATTGAGTTTAACAACCACTACTTCCTACATAAAAATGTGGGTTTCACTATTGTTAACCATCGCCATAACTAACTTATTCTTCAACTTGGATTGAACAAAACTTATATTTGTATAGTTCTACTCTTGGCTTGAACAAAACTAATATTTGTATAGTTCTACTCTTGTATTGAAAAAAACCAATATTTGTATAGTTCTACTCTTGGATTTCCTTGGACATATTGCCAATTAAAGCACCCAAGATTTGCAACACACCAATTGATGGTTGGATTTCTTACTCCATAACATTGACCCTCATCTTCAATGGACATTTCTTATAATAATTCTAATTTGCACAAATCCAACACACAACAACCTTAATACTATTTTCTTCTTAGATCCATATGATAAATTTATCATGTCCTTAGTGTTTTCACATTTTTAATATGTCCTTAATATGTCCAAAATCAAGAGGGATATCACATTAAATTAGGTGGTTGACCACTAATATTGGTAATTGCACCCTAGTCTAATTGTGCATCCAAAACTAAAGATATAAAATTTTTATTTAGCACTGTGAATATAATGATGAAATACTAACTAACAACACATGCACATGCAACTGAAGGTACAACCAAATAGGTACCTGTCAGATATTCCTTCGTCGAGTGAGGAAATCTTAGGACAAATAGAGGCCGAAAATGCGAATGCATCTAGTAGATATGATAAGCAAATAAAGACCAGAGGTGAAAAAGTTAGAATACAATTTTGTATACGCATGCAATTTTTTCTTGTCGAAGGAGGATCATGTTTTTATGATGATGAGAGAATAGGAGACATAGATAGGACCAGGTAAATAATTACATTATAGATTTTGTTTTTAGTATTAATGAACTACTTAAATGATATTTAAAAATTGGCCATATAAATTTAATATTTTTTATTTTTTTAGGTGATGGCCCTCACAGCAACATCCACGTCGTGGTTATGAGACCAGACATACTCGATGTGAAAATACTAAAACAACATCAACTACTGAAGAGCACCCAGTAAATGAAGACATGGACATGGATGATTTTCTTAAGAACTGGAAAGCACAAAAGAAGACTAAAAGAAATTCATGATGTCAAGTAATAATTTTATAAGACAGTGAGATGTGCATTATATAGTTGAACATGTAATGATGCATATAATGCATTGACATTATGGGTACTTTTTCATCTGATAATATACACAAGGCTATTTCTATGGCTTGTATATATCTGTGAATGTAATTTTTTTACACACTTAATGATAATTTCAGCTTCTCTTAATGATGCAACTTCCAAAATCTTGTGACATGATATATGCAACTTTCAAAGTCTCGTGACATGTTTCATTGTGTCTCACATGACAAAGAGAATTACCATGCTTTTCATTGTGTCTTTTTATTGTGTCATGGACATGGTGTTGCTACTCAACATTGCCTCAAAGCCTACTTACTCATTCCTCTATGATATGTACAATGATGTTGAACCTTCCACAAATAATTGCGAGCAGAAAAATAAGCCAAGGACAGGAACCCAAGGATTTCAATGTTAAGGTCTTGTGATTCCACAAGGTGGGATACAAAGAGGAATTGTTTCCATGCATAATCATGCTAAATACCTTGATTGAGAATGCAGATGTAACAAGTTGAACATTGAAATCATAGAGCGATGACACAATTGAGTAATATGGGTGGTCATAGATGTTTAGCTATTATTCATTCATTTAACCTTTTAATGTCTTTGAAAAATGCAGATTTGAAGGGTGGTCACCTCCACGATCCAAAACACATTTTCGAAAAGGTATAAATCATTTTATTCTCTTGTGTCATGAAATTTTCCTTCATTTCCTTGTATACTTAAATTCAAAATCGGAAAAGAAAATGACACATAGCATGCATAACACATAATTTTTTTATGACTGGGAGTAATAGTAATTTTGCATATTCATAAACAAAAAAATTAGACTTATCTTTTAACAAAAATTGGTCCAAGAGATTGGTCATGTAAGAGAAAATTTCCATTGAACCACAACCATCTAGTGTAGATACCACCACCAACCTAGGCTATGAGGACACCATGGTGAAAAAACCAAGCAATAAGATTCTATATTTCTCATCCCAACCTTTCTACTCACATTATTACCTAACCTTCTCAACACAAAGCATTACAAGAATCTGATTCATCCTGCGATAGATAAGGAACTCTCTTCCACTAC
>ML783784.1:713572-731055 GCA_009831015.1 Picea engelmannii
CATAATTTATTTTATATGTAACCTTGTAACCTTGAATGAGACTATTTTAGCGCACAATGAATTCCATATGGTTAATGATTGTATTTGAATCTCTCACTCCAACCAACGATTGAGCACATGAACCTTTAGAATTTTTCAATCCTTTCCAAAGTGCATAAGCTTTTGCTTGGTTGTTGGAAAAAACACCAAGTCCCCATGCAAAAGAATTTATTAATATAAATAATAAATAATGTCAATGTTTTCTATTGATAGTTATTAATATGGTAATATTAATATTAATATTGCCACCTAAAATAATTTTTTATTTGTTTTAAAATAAATATTTTTCTTTGCAATTTCGACGACAATAATATACCTGGGATGAATTCGTTATATATAAAAAAAATGTTGTCATCGCAAGTGCGACGCCAATAAAAATTGTTGCGACGCATTTTCTATATAAACAAAAAAATGTTGTTGTTCCTACGATGCATTCTCTATATAAACACAAAAATGTTGTCGTTCCTGCGACGCATTCACTATATAAACAAAAAAATGTTGTCGTCGCAAGGGATGTGGATGGGAAACCCCCCTATGGACTAGCACTAAGGGTTTAATTATGCATGCATAAATAACCTTCGAAAGTCTCCTACTTTTTACTATTATCCCAACATAGACACCACATTCATGCATAAAACACGAGGATAAAAGGATCTGGTAACTCTACCTTGAACTTCGCATTTGGTGTTGATCCTTTTTCTTGATTTCTCCTCGAATGCAAGTCTCCTCCCAAAGCCAACTTGCATTCACAAATAGGAAAACAAAGAACTACGAACATGCATCCCATATATGAATTAGTGGGTTAGAAGTTCTAATAAAATATAAACCAAAACTGAATATTGAACACCTCATATGGTGGGACGGGAAAATTAATTCTTTCTATTAACCTCACAAAAGTCACTTACGATGGTGAGATCGACCACTTCTCCTCGAATATGGTCCTAGGCTCCTCTTCAACTGTGCACCAACCACTTCCACATATGCTTCTCCTCTTCAATTCTCACAAAATGGTTGCAAAAGATTGGGGCAAGGGGAATACAAAAAAGGGTAGAGTTTCTTTGCTCTTGTTTTTATCCTTTTCAAATGGGAACCCTACCCCTTCTTTAATAGGCTAAAAATGGCTAGGTATTCGGTTGGGTGACTGACTATGGGCGATCAAACAATTTAGGAAACTTACCTAGAAATTTGTATTCCGTCTGCAACTTTCTATTTTTTGTGCTTTTGTCAGTATACGCGGGTTGTAATGGGTTAGCTAGCGTATACACACGGGGATCAGTGGTGCAGGGCATGTATATATAAAAAAGGATGGTTTTGGGAAGAGATGTTCAATAGTGGCTTGGTAAAAATGGCAAGTGAGATGGCATGATGCTAGGTATGCATGTCTGGTGAAAATTAGGTTTATAACAACAAGTGTGACGGCAATAAAAATTGTTGCGATGCATTTTCTGTATAAACAAAAAAATGTTGTCATTCCTGCGATATAAACAATGAAAATTGTCGTCGCAATGGTTGTCGCAATTGAGACGAACTATTGGTTTCACTTAGTTTGCCTATATTGTCGTATTGGCGACGATATTTCTTTTTTTGTCACAATTGTGAGAAGTTCCCTAGGGTAGTTTCTCTTGCGACGTTAATTCAAGTTCGTCGAAATTGCCATGTGCCATAAAACAACGTTTCAAAAAATCAATATTCATCACAATATCCACAACATAACGTCGCAAGAGCATCGAAATAGCCGTCGCAAAATGACCCAATTTGCTATTGAATGATAATATAATTTCGTTCTTGATGGCATATCCTTCAATTCTCATCACAAGAAGCAGAGGAAGGGCACTTCAAATTATAAATATACACAAGTATATATCCATACCAAGGGTCAGAAGATGCAATAAGGAAGATATATTCATTGATCAATGATTCTTCGGGCATCTCATTGCTACTCTCAATCAAAAGTTCTCAAATTAGCTCAGCAAAGACCAAAGAATTTTAGACTTCGCCAAAAAAAAATCCAAATCAAATTATTGAAGAATGACTATCCATCGAATAATCCTTCCATCGATGACCCATCATGTAAACACATATTGAAAAGGATTAACGATGTTTACAATGGTGGTCTTAAGAAGTATAATATAATGATAGATGTTACGAGGAAAATCTCTCTATGGCTAGGGTGAACCACAATAGACATGTATGACTGTATAAATCGACTGAGTTCTAGCATATGCTATATAAACTAATGTGCAAGAGAAGTAAGAAAGAGGCTTACCTCGTCCAAACGTTTTATGATGTCCGTCATTGAGCACTTTGACCCAAAGATTTATGCCCACAACAAGTTCTCAAAAAACAAGCAGAGAAAGCATATGGTGATGATATAACATGTTATCACATTAGATAGCATAATCCATAAATATACAAAACAAACATGCCCATGGATCATAACACATATATTTTCAAGATATCAATTGGACAAGAAAGGAATATTTCTATTAATAAATGATCCGCAGAAGTGAAAACATTACAAACTTCTGTGTCGATATGGTTCAGAACCAAGAAACCAAGTTCCTTCCAAATGGGCCTCCACCACTTAAATCCTCCACCAAAGGAAAGCTCATATAAGGGAGACAAAGTGGTTCTCCATCAATAAGGGAATATCTTGGGGGATGAACACTATGTTCAAACTTAAAGGACAAAGGGATGCAAACTCAATAATGAAGTAATAATTTCTCCAGAGTAACTTTTCTCTCAAAGTTGAATTCTCTCCTCTTTTCCATAGCTCGAAATTGGCTTCTTTATATCCTTCAAAATGCAATTGAAGGGCTGAGTCAGAACGTTTCCAGTATATGGAAGACCAAGGATCAGAGATCTCTTGTCGTGACATGGAAACCCGAAATTCAATTTTTATTTTTTGGCACAAATCCCAATGAACGTGGGCTGTAGTGGAGCAACCAGCGTATACGCTTGTTGTATAGCTTTCAAGGTGCATACAAGTGAAAAAATATATTTTTTTGTCTTTGGATTTATTAATCAGGGAAAGCAAGTCTGCATGGGGGAGTGGAATAAGGCCCTCTCTGCAAGATTGCATAGGATGAGGAAAATCTTGCTATAACAACAGAACCTTTGGAAAGCATGGGCAACTGCCAAAGCCAGTTTCTCAATGTGAGTGTAGTTGAGTTCTGGTCTGACCAAGCCTCCACTAAGGTAGTAGATAACATGTTCCTGGAGCATGTCATCCTCTTGAACCAAGATCATACCGATGGAAGACTCTATTTCATCCAAGTATAACAATAAATCATTTCCATAATTAAGAGCACTAAGCAAAGGGGCAGATGTCAGGGAGATTTTCAATGCTTCGAAAGAGCACTGGGGCATTTCATCCCAAAATAATGGGACCCCTTTTTTCAAGAGACGCAAAATCCCTTTAGTTGTTTCGAAAAAGTTGGAAACAAATCACCAAAGGAAGTTATCTTTCCCCTGTAGACTCTGAAGCAAGGGGATTGTGCGTGGGGGAGGAAACTGAACTATTGCCTCAACCTTGAGAGGATCGACCATGATCCATTTAGTGGACATGATAAACCCTAACAAACATCCTGATGTTACAAAAAAACTACACTTGTTTGGATTTAGGCGAATACATTGGTAGCAATACCTCTCAAAAATAAGTCGTAGGTGGGAAGAATGATCATATCTCTTACGAGAACATGACACCAAATCATCAAGATATTCCTCAAATATATGTTTGAGGTCATGGAAGGAAAATGACATGGCCCGTTGAAAAGTAGCTCCAACATTTTTTAGTCCAAAAGACATTTTTCTATATGCGAATGTACCCCTAGGACATATGCAGGTAGTCTTATGTTGGTCCTCGGGCTTGATCTGAATATGATTGTACCCGGAAAAACCATCCATAAAAGAGAAAAACTCATAGCCCGCACATTCATCGATAACCAGATCAATAAACGAGATAGGAAAATTATCTTTCGGGAAAGCTTTATTCAGATCTCAAAATTCCATGCACACACGAATTGTACCTTGTTTTTTATTGACAGGAACAGGGTTTGACACCCATTCCATCAATTGAACTTTGTATATGAAACCAACCTTAATCATTTTCTCTACCTCAGCCTTGATATTCGCTGCCTTGTGAGGGTTGACTGGGAGAATCTTCTGTTGAATAGGATTATCATGGAGATAAGTCATAATCTCCTATTTGACTATATGAGGGTCAATTCCTTGCATTTCCTCATAACACGAGGAAAAAACATCCCAAAAATAATTAAATAATTGAATGTACAGCTAAATCTCCTCGGAAGAACAATCCTCTCTGATGAAGATGTTTTCAATGATGCCATGGGTTTTAGAGATGTCAATTGGAAATGTTTTAGTTATACTTTCCATGTTTCCCTCAACATAGATTATGTGCATAGACAAAGGGTTAACATGACAACTGGAATCTCCATTCATGGTCATGGTAAACTCTCATGATTCCACTCTCATAAGCTCGGGTAAAAAGTAGTATCTATGGTGAAGATCATCCTAAGGTCTATCCGGCCCAATCATTTCCTCTAAAATTTCCTTGTCAGAGGGAAATACCAAGTCCAAAGGATCGTGAGTAGTAAGAGAGTCTTGAGACCAAATAGACTCGAGAACATGATCTATCTCCTGAGGGGGAGTTGCATCAGGGTTGGACGAGGTTTTTTGAAAAATGTAGTACACAACCTTAGTTGTGGATAGGGGCATAGCCATGCCAAGATTCCCTACCCTTTCCATGGAATATGATGGGGAAGGTAAAGTTCACAGATCATTAAAATAACTCGTTCGAAAAGAAGTTACTTTAAATATCACAACCTTAGGCTGATCAGGGACAACCATAATACACTTAACATCATTCGAAGTTGGTAGAAAATAAAAATTTTCCATAAAATATGGAAACAATATAACACCTAGGTTGACAATACCTTTATGTGGGTTATCAATCATCGGGACCAGGGATGCCCCCGATAAAGGGTTAGGATGAGAGAAGGATAATTGATCAATGATTATTATTCGGCCTTCATGAGGAAAACATAAGACATGAAAAACAATGGATACAATCGTTGTCATTGCATAGGTCCAAATTCATATTAACAAAAGGTTGTAGTCGAGAGGTGAATTGACTACTTCAACCGCGATACACACAATGTTTCCCTCCAACTGTAGAGGGAAGGAGGGAATTATGCCATGTTGTATAAAATAATGATCGTCAAACGCAACTAACAACGTCGGTGATGGAGGAAACTCAAGTTGACCAATGGCCTTCCAACATGCCAATGACATAACACAAGTCGAGGCAGCCTCGTCTACCACCGTGTGGAAAATATTTCGTGTCAATGTTTTGTGGCATAAACCACTACTATATGGAAAGATATGTGGTAAGGAAAATGAGGTTTATTATCGGAAGGGCAAAAACAATATTTCCCAAGTTAGTTGGCTCAACAACACCCAAGGTAGACAACAATGTTTTCCTCTATGAGGGGAAACTATGGAGGACTTCCAGGGCAGACATCGCACAAGGATTTTTTTCCAGATCCTCCACGATGGAGTAGTTCTAAGCATTCCTTGCATTTGGATTATGAGAATCCTTCTTAAACACACCTTTATGGAACTGAGTCATAGCTTCTCCCATAGTCTTCTCAATATGAAGAGGAGGTGATCGGTTGGAAGCTTCTTTTCCCTTCTCAACAGATTCTAACATTCTATAATAATGAGCCCTGGTCTGAAGATGAGCATATGATATCATCATGTATACGTTTGCAACTCCATTATTATCATTAAGCATGGGGTATCCTTGATTTCCTCGAGGCACGTTCGTGGATGAAGAATATTGCGCCATATGTTTCCCTTGAGGGAAAGGGTTAGTTAACACAGTAGAATTTTTTTTTGCCAAAATATTATGGGCTTCCTCAAGCTGAGGGCATTGATGATTCAAGTGATCTTCCATGCAAAGATTACACAAAAATTTCACCTTCTTCTTCTCATTTTTTCCCTCACTGACATTGTTAGAATCATTTTTATCCCCCTTACACTTATTTCCCTTGGCTTTTCTTTTTCACTTGGGTTGTTGGTTACCTTTGGGATTCATTGACTACACACTATGTAATTTCTACATTTGTGTTATGGGGGAAACCAAACTAGAAGTCTGCCTAGCCATAGTCTGTTGGAGTGATAACTATTGCAATTGGTTAGTCAACTGATCTATGGGATTAATTTGTGTTGATCCTCCTATACCACTAGAATGAGGCCCAAAATTTAGTTTGGTTTTTTCAAAAGTTGATCGTGGTGCATCTGGGAGAATCTCGTACAACATATTGGATTGAGAATAAATCAATTCCAGTTGTTGGGCTCTCATAATAGCATGTTCCTCAGAGAACACTCCATAAGTCACAACATATTTGGAGACACAAGGCACCATGGAATTCAGGAACCACTCAAGAAAAAATGTGGGAGGCACCTTTACTTTGATCAAGCTCTTGCAGTGACGCCATTCTCGGATATGATCAGAGATATGGATGACCTTCATCTGCTCAAATTTGGCTAACAACTCTGTGTTGGCATCATATATCACTGGTGACTAAAAATGGTTTAAGAAAACCAATTTCAGGTCGTCAAAGTAAGAATACTTTGAGATTTCAAGATCGATATACTATTTCGCAGCACCCCCTACAAGAGTGCATTGAAAAATCACAACTAGATAGATTCATCCTTCAACGAGTTGGAGAAGCACCATAAGTGAAATGTTGTAACATCATCTCCTGGATCTTTGCTAGGATTGCCTTCAAATTTAGGTATGTCTAAGGGAAACATAGTTGGCATAGGTCGCCAACATGGATCATGATAGATTGGATCGTTCAACAACCTTGAAAAATATGGGAAAATAAGAGTTTCCAGAAAAGTTAACCTAGGTTGCGTTGGATTCAAAGGAAAACATGAGCCTCGATTTTGACTGGCACCAGGTTTCTCAGAAAAGTTTGTTTGTTGTCCAAGGTTCTAGTAAAAACTAGGGTTTCCTTGGCTAGTTTTTTGTTGACGCTTGAATCTATCAGTACCAAAACCACAACCTCACGGGGATACAAGTACCCTATGTTTTTATAGAGGTGGTACTCCTCTTTGTTTCAAGATTTTCTTGGATATCTAGATTTTTTTTTAAATAATATAGGACCTTGAGGAATTCCATAGTGATATTCAAAGAAATATAAAGATTGCATAAAAGTAAAAAGAAAGAAAAAAAAATTGATTTTAAAGAGAGTTCCTAAGAGATGACCAGGAACCTCACACTTCATATACTTGAAAAAGATAGACAAAATTTCCTCACATCCATCATAGTTAAACTAAATATTTTTTATCACATAAAATAAATGTTCGACAACACAGGTATTCCAATAGAGGACGAACACCTTCAGTAACCACTCACATAACTAGATCAAATATCAACACACCAATGTTTTCACGTGGTAAAATGCCTACAGGGAAACATCCACGGCCCCAACCAACACAGCCACTTGGAGCAGTTTATTAATGCAAAGAAACAGATTGCAGGGATATTTTACAAGAGAGTTTCTCACAATCAATAATCGGAAAATGACCCTCCATGCTCTTTAAATAGAGATCATGGAGCAATCGGGTGCTAAGCCATGGATCAATGATCGTTAAGATTGAGGATAGTATGAACCGTTGGATCACTCTATGTCGGGAACATATTGTGACCGTCAGATTTCCTAACTACAAATGCATACTAATGCATACTAAAGAAACACACTAGAAAACACACTTTTACCTAATGACACAATAGACCAAGTAGATCTTAACTAACTCCTAAGTGTATAAATATCCTAACATCCCCCCTTAAGAACAACTTGGGATATGATTGAAGTATTTACAATAGTGACACAATAGGAGAAGGAAGGAGGCATTAGAGCCTATCCCTCCTTAATGACAACTTCCTGAACTCCTAACATAGATAGAAGTTTGGAAAACTTCGCTTCTATAAGAGACTTTGTGAAAATGTATGCAACTTGATCTTCTGTAGGGAAAAAGAGCACTTCAATAATTTGATCATGATTTTTCTTTCTGATGAAGTGCATGTAAGGCTCGATGTGTTTTCTACGCTGATGTTGAACTGGGTCTTTGGCGAGCTTGATGGCACTCTGATTGTCACACCAAAGGCTGGTCGGATGTTGGTGATGGAATCCAAACTCTAAAAGGATCTGTCAAAGCCACAGGGCTTCCCAACTTGCATTGATTGTTGCTCGATACTCTGCTTATGCTAAAGAAAGTGTAGTAGCCTGTTGTTTCTTACAGGCCCAAGTGACAGGTCCTGAACCAAGGCTGAAAACATAACCTGCAGTAGACTTCTGATCATCAGGGTCGTCGACCCAATCTGAATAAGTGAAACCAACCAATAAAGGAGTCCCCCATGAATTGTAATGTATCACGAACTGAACTGTAATGTATCACGAACTGAACTGTACTACAGACATAGTGAAGTATCCTTTTAGCTTCTTTCCAATGGCTTTCATGGGGTGTTTGCATATATCGGGCAACAAGACCAACAACAAAGGAAAGATCAGGATGAGTATGAGTCAAGTATAAGAGGCTACCAACTAACTAACGATACAAGGTGGCATCAACTTTAGGAGAAGTATAGGTGGAAGTAAGCTTGACTCTAGATTGGAAAGGAGAAGGGGTTGGTTTACAATCATCCATGTGAAAGCGACGAAGAAGGTCACACGCATACTTAGACTGGGAAAGAAAAATTCCTTCATTGGTTTGCAGAACTTGGAGGCCAAGGAAATAGTGCAAAATGCCTATGTTGATCATTTCAAATTTCTTCTTAAGTTTGGTTTTCACATGGTTTAAAAGTTTTGGGTCACTACCAATAAGGATAAGTTCATCAACATAAAGGACAAGGATTATGAGATGGCTTCCTAGTTTCTTGGTATAGACATTAGGATCAGAATGACATCTAGAGAATCTAGTGGCAATAAGAAAGCTGTCCATTTTGGCATACCAAGCTCTAGGAGCTTTCTTGAGACCATAAAGAGATTTCTTGAGGCGACAAACAAGGCTAGAGTCATTATGGACATAGCCAAGAGGTTGTTCCATGTATATATATTCTTTCAAATTGCCATGCAAGAAGGAAGATTTAACATCCATCTGATGGACCTCCCATTTATGTGAGGCGGCAAGGGAAAGAACAAGGCGGATGGAATTCATTTTGGCTATAGGGGAAAAGGTTTCATTATAGTCAATTCCTTCAATTTGGGAAAATCCTTTGGAAACTAATTGAGTCTTGTGTCTTTCAAAACTTCCATGTGATGAATACTTAGCTCTATAGACCCATTTACATCTGACAAGTTTTCTTCCTTTTGGAAGAGTTACAAGATCCCAAGTATCATTTGCCATTAAAGAATGATACTCTTCATTCATTGCTATATCCTAATCTGGATGACCTGAAGCTTCTGCAAATGTTTCTGGATTAGGAGTCTCTGAAACTTGAGCCAAAAGAGAAGAGGCTCGTTGGAACTGTGAACGTGTTTGACACTGATCTGAAGGAACACCGACAAGACCACCAGTTGCTTCTCGTGTTGAACAAACCCATCTAGGAAGCGGTGGAACTGGTCCTAGTTCAGGTTCAAAGGACTCATCTGGAGGAGGGTGAACAGGCGAAGGTGGATTTTCATCCTCACTGTCATCATCTGAAGAATAAACTAGATTAGAAGAAGGCACAAACGCCAAATATGGCGCGCAGGCCGAAGAAGGCACAACGCCAAATTAGGCTCGCAGGCCAAAGAAGGCACAAATGCCGAATTAGGCTCGTAGACCAAGAGATTTTCATCAAATTTAACATCTCTTATAATAATAATTTCATTACAATGTGATTGAAGAAGTCCGTAACCTTTAACATCTTCAGAATAACCAATAAATATACACTTCTCACTTTTAGGCTGCAATGCTTTCATTTTCTCATAAGGAATGTGATCCCATGCTATACTGCCAAATACACAAAAGTGACTTACATATGGTTTAATTTTATTCCAAGCTTCTTCTGGTGTTATATTTTTAAGAGCCTTTGTGGGAGTTCGATTTACTATGTAATTTTCATAGTTGATGGCTTGCGTCCAATACTTTAGACTTAATCCCTTAGATTGGATCATACAATCAACCATTTCTTTTAATGTGTGTTTCTTTCTCTCAACAACACCATTTTGTTGTGGTGTATATGGAACAATGTGTTGCATTTGGATTCCCTATGTAGTGTAGTAATTTGTAAAATTATTGTTCACATATTCACCTCCATTATCTGTTCTTAACCTTTGAATTTGATGGCCAGATTGCTTTTCTACAAGGGCCTTGTAGGCCAAAAACTTGTCAAAAAATTCTCTCTTAAGTTTTAAGAAGTAAACCCAAGTACGTCTGGAAAATTCATCAATGAAAGTTAAGAAATACTTGCACCCAGAAAAATAAGGAGAAGAAAGTGGACCACACAAATCACTGTGAATAAGATGCAAAGGACCCGAGGCATGCCAAGAGGCACGTTTTTAAAAACTGGCCCAATGATGTTTGTCGATAACACAATCGGAAAAAACACCATATCTGCATGAAACAAGAAGAAGACTAGTCACCATCTGTTGATTACATAGTTTTTTCAATGAGTGATAGTTTAGATGACCAAACCGCTCATGCCAAAGTTTTCTCAAGTCATCACTATGAGCAACAAAAACTAATGAAAAATATGATGACCCAAAGTTGTCAAACTTGTAGAACCTGGTAATATCATCAACAATTCCAGTTGCAAGAACATGATTAGGATATTTTAGATCCTTGATTACAACTTGGTGATGTGAAAACTCTATAGTTTTACCTTCACCTGAATGAGTGATTTGATATACTGATAGAAGGTTACAAGAAAGACTTGGAACACATAAGACATCATTGAAATGGACATTTTCTACTTGTACTGTTCCAGATCCTTCAACACTAAGAGATCTATCATCACGAACAAATATTTTCTTGGTGTTACATTCATTTAGAGTAGAAAATATGTCTCTATCCTTAGCCATATGATAAGATTCTCTAGAATCAATAAGCCACTTATCAGAAGTAGAAGTAGAAGGTGTATTGAAGGAGAAACCAAAAGCAGAAAGTGCATGTCCATAAGAAGAAGAAGAACAAGTAGAATCAATACTGATGTTGTGCTTCTTCACTGTTGCTTTTAAAGTTGCCATCTTATTGAAACATTTGGACTCATCATGACCATCTTTATCACAAAAGTTGCAATGTCTGTTAGTATTATTATTTTTATATTTTGCTCCTTTGTCACCATTAGGAGATGAAAATGTCTGAGCGGGTTTGGGACTCTAATATTGCTTGTTGTTGTAGCGAGAATGTTATTTCTTGGGATACTTGGGTTTATTTTTCTGCTGGGCAACTAAGGCTTTGTTAGAGGTACCTATAGTGCTGATCACTCCAAGTTGTATAAGCTTATATTCCTCTCTAATCAAAGAAGCAAAAAAGGACTCAAGAGTGGGTTTTTCATAAGCTTTCCCTAGAGCCTCTCTCATGGCATAAAATGTAGATACAAACACATAATATGCACTACCTAGCTTAGAAAGGATAAGATAGATGGAACGCTCTTCCTCCATTTTTAGCTTACATTCTTCACATAAAATTCTGAGTGTTTTAAACTTAGATAAATAGTCTCCAAGGCAAGAAAAATCACTTGGAATCAAGGTCAATATTTGATTTTCTAACTGTTGTGCTTGAATAATATTGATTTTACCAAACACAGATTCAATCTTGTCCCAAGCTTCTTCGGGGTTATCAATTTCTTGGAGGTGATACCTTAAATCATGAGAGATGGACATTCCGATTAGTCCATGTGCTTCGTCATTCCTATTATCCCACTTGGATTTCTTATCAACATCAGTGGGTGCTTTTTCCTTTCCCAAGGTAATCTGGTGCAAGCCTTTACTTCTTAATAAATCTTCCATATGAGATTTCCATTGGAAGTAGTTGTTGCTAGTAAGCAAGACATTACTTGTATAATCCATATTAAATATGCATATAATATGGACTTAAAAACTGAAAATGATGATCTGGATGGAAAGAGCTCGAAAAATTATGTGGTTTTAAAAGAAATGGCACTGAAAACGGACTTCCGATGTGAGAGTTATGCCCTTTTAAAAAAAGGCATAAACGGTAACCAACTCACCACGTGATAGTGTAAGTTTCTTTATGAAATGACTCACTTTTATAAAGAGAAGTGGGGATCACTTTTACATTGAAGTTACTTTATAAAAAAAAAGTTGCATGCAAAATAAATAAGTCTAAAATAAAATATTAAAGCTACTTATAGTGATTCACTTTTATACTTGAAGTGAAATACACTACAATTTTAGCATGAACTTTTTCAAAAAGGTAACAAAAGAGAGAGTTGAACTCAAGACCTCTTACTTAATAAGGCAAGTTTTAACCAAATGGTATAACAAAACATATTGTAATGTTCAGAAGGAGGATTAGGGTTGTTGTTGTTGTTGTTGAAGACGACCTTGGAGAGTGTGCTAAAAAAAAACTCTTTTCACACAAGAAAAAAATTTCGCTTCTCGATGACAACAAGGGTTAGATCTCAGTTAGCTTACCCGGAAGATGCACCTTTTCCTATATGTTTTTGATTTTCTGAGATCGCACAAGGCGTGGGGAAAAGAGAATGCACATATCTAAAAGAGTAGCAACCCAGAAATAAAAAAATACAAACCAAAATAAAATCAAAATAAAACTTTGCAGAAATTTAAAAAATGCTTATTCAGGCTTTATACCTCCGGATCTGACCGTAATGGCCGTATCTTGGGAAAACATAAACCTTTTCAAGTGAAACGAAAAGTGTTCCTGAATGAAACAAGTGCTATGGACGCAATGGAGCAGTCCTCTTAGCCCATAAATGTACATAAATGCCAGAAAATGGAGATGAGACAACTCGACTTCATGATCTCGATCTACAACAGGAGCGGGTTTTCAAACAAGCTCTGATAGCATGTTCGACAGCACAGGTATTCCAAAAGAGCAAGAACACCTTCAGTAACCACACAAATAACCATATCAAAGATCAACACACTGATGTTTTCACGTGGTAAAACCCCTATGGGGAAACATCCACGGCCCCAGCCAACATGGCCACTTGGAGCAGTTTATTAATGCAAAGAAAAAGATTACAGAGAGATTTTACAAGAGACTTTCTCACAATCGATCATCGGAAAATGAACCTCCATTCTCTTTAAACAGATATCATGGAACAATCGGGTGTTAAGCCATGGATCAATGGTCGTTAATATCGAGGACACTATGAACCATCAGATCACTCTATGTCGGGAACATATCGTGACCATCAGATTTCCTAGCTACAAATGCATACTAATGCATACTAAAGAAACACACTAGAAAACACACTTTTACCTAGCGACACAATAGACCAAGTAGATATTAACTAACTCCTAAGTGTCTAAATATCCTAACATCCCCCCTTCAGAACAACTTGTGATAGGATTGAAGGATTTACAATAGTGATACAATAGGATAAGGAAGGAGGCATTAGAGCCTAACAATAAAAGAATACGGTCAACATGCATAAGAGAACTTTAATAGAGTAAACACATGGGGATATCAAATAGAGATAATGATAGATCAATCTCAAATATTTCATACTCAAAACTCGGAGTTATAAAATATAGTCAAAACTAATCCTGAAATAGCTCTCTTGGGATTTCTAAAAAATATAGAGTCTATTACAAAGCCTTGAATTTTAATGTGTTTTCCCTTAGGACTTGCATTGGGGCTCCCTTGAACCATAAATAAAATATAAACAAGAATTAAGTTGTGGAAAGAAGATGGTGGGTGATGAAAGAGTAGCAAGATCTAGAAAGAAGACAGGGAGAAGTTATCAGATTTCAGTTAAACCTTTATAGTCAAAGAAGTGAAGTAACTGGATGAAAAATTGATAAATAAAGCAAGATATGATCAGCATGAAATTACTATGATGGTATCTCCTCTTTTCACTTACTTGATTTTGTCCTTTTATTGTCTTCATTGAAGGTTATAAGAACCATCTCAACTGCTTCTTGCCCTTCTTTGGTTAAATTTTCAATTGCCTTTTTAAACCAATCTTCAATGTAGTTTTTTATTGGTGCAACATTTATTTCATGCATGATTTTAATGTTGAATAATTCACCTTTCAAGTCTCTTAAGTCATGAGAAATACCATGTATTTCCTCCTCAATATCTTTATTTTTCACAGAATAATCAACTAGCTAATTCTCTATTTCTTCTTCATTATATTTGAGTATGCCATAAAATATTTTAGCTGATAACCCCTCAAATATCTCAACCTGTTCGTCAAATTGTTACTTTGTTAGAAACATTGAATTGAGAATTAACTTAGTGTCTTGTACCTCATTAGTGCCTCCTATTAGATCAATCTCCATGAGTCTCTTGAATATTCTTTTTTTTTTTAGTATGGCTTTGTTGCATGCTTGGACAATGTTACTCAAATTCTTAATCTTTTCCTTCCAACAAGCATTTAGTTGTTTTATTCGACTTGGAGAAGGCAAATCCTCTTCTCTTATTTTCAATTCTTTCATGTTTGATACTTTGATTCCAAATGGCAAGAAAATGTCAGTGTATAAATCTTCTTCGTTCTTTAAATCAACTTGTAGATACTCATGAAAGGCATGTGCCCTTGAGCCAAAACAAACAATAGTTTTTGATATCTCTCATGCTTGTGTTATTAGTGGCATTCTCTTTTTAATATTTTTCTCTACATAACTTCAGACTACTGTGAGTAGACTTGAATATCTTTTCAACTTAATGGCAGGAGTAGTTGGTTTAACCATTGACAAAGGACTTTTCAGGATTGGAAGAGGAATTAAGGCATTTTCCAATTCTTTGATCCTTTCTTTTAACTTAGCATTTTCAACTTCTAATCCATCAATATAATCGTCTAGAGCATCCCCAATTTCCTTGTTGATTTTAGAGATTTGGGATGGTTACATGTCTTTCAGGTCAACCTATGAGTGAGATTTTCCCTTTTTATTTTTCTGATCACCTCTTTCTACAATCAATTTTTTAGACTCCTTATAAAAAATAGAACTTTCAGAAGTGAAGGATTCCTCTTCACTAAAGGTCTCATTTGCAACGACTTCCAATAAATAATTTTGTTGAGTTATATTTTCTGGTTTTTCCATCGCGGAAAATATTTTCTGAATATCCACCTTTAGCTCCATGTCATCCAGAGAAAATATTTGGATGTCGTTTTCTACAGGGTTGTCCTCTTCCTCTTGTACTGAATTCTTCCTTTTCTTTCTCATGGGTAGATTATCTGAATTCTCGATTTTCCCAAGGGGAGGATTATTATCTCCTCCACCACTTGAACTATTGTTGACAATATTTATAACTGGGTGAGCCATTGTAGCATTTCTCTGGGATGTGGTATTTTGGGGAGTAACAACTGGAGACTGGGTGCTCCTTTCACTGGGACCCTTTCCTTTTTTCTTATAAAACTCATTAGTAATGAGTATTGTTTCTAGGTCACCAGCTTCGTGTGCAACGATACTTCGATTGTTACCTTCTTCTTCTTCATTAAAGGTAGTCTAGATGAACGAGTTACTGAATCCCACTGAAATCATGTGTTCTACAAAGATTTTGCTAGGATCAAAGCCATTAATCTTTTCAGCATACTTTAAGTTCACATTGTTGAAATAGTCTGCAAATGCGTCAATTTTATTTATGTTTCTGAAAGTGAAATATCCAATATTCCATGGAAATGGGATAAAATGATTTTTCCCTTTTTCACGGAAAAAATATAGCCAGAAGTTGTATTGCCTTGCCACCTCTATAAGAAATAATTTGTCAGATACATGATACAAAAGAAAAGTATCCTTATGACACTATGATTTTCCATTTGTTCTATCGTTCCCTTTTTATCTAAGAATATGTTAGCATGTTCAGATATCCTTGGAGTATTTTCACCCATCAACAACCCTTTGAAGACTGAGACAAAATGATTATAAAATTCGTAAAAATGCAAAGGGGTCTTATGTATCCACAATGCATGATACCAGAAGGTAAATGGATATATTTTATAGTTCACCCTCTTACTTATGGTCAATTTTGGAAATTGACAACAATACACTACAACAAATACCAAATAGAAAGCCATAATTTTTTTTTTGTCCCTTTTATAGTGCGATAACTGGGTCACAATTTTGATAGAAATCAATTTTCCCCAGTCAAATATGGCATGTTCTTTCATTGTAAAATATAAAATATATAAAATCATGCGAGAGATAGTGGCAGTTCTTTCCTAACCGGTCAACCTGGTGAACAACCACACAATTTCTCGAAAGGGGTTTTTAAAAGAGTCTACCTAGATCTTGGTTATGTCTTCTGGAATAGATGCAGGATTCTCCAAATATTCAGGTAGGAGGTCAAGGACATCGTTATGTTTCTTCAAAAAATATTTGCAGTCTTCTCCTTTGAAGGTAAGTGTTAGCTCTGGGAGCTTCAACATCTTGCTAAAAAATTGCGGTGAAAGGGAAATGGGGGAACGATCTTGGAGTTGTATAATTCTTTGGCTTGGCACATAATTCTCCATGCACCATGCAACAAGTTCTTTACAGTCAAAAACCCAAGGATCACACCCTGCACGTACGATTCTAAATGCCCATATTATATATTTATGTGCAGGAGGAGACGAATAATATGAATATGCTCTAGACCACTTAAAGTTCTAGTCTTCACGGCCAAAGATATTTAAAGTATCACCAAAAAACTATTGTCTAGATGTTGTTGCCATTAGGTTGATGGGAGTATTTTTTTAGCTAGATAATAACTTGAAATAAATATTTTTGGAGAGATGACAATAATATAATCCTTTGGAAAATGGCGAATTAATGCAATTTAATGGGTAATATCCTCGAGTCTTCCTCCATCAATGAAAATACTTTTGGATCCTTCACAATCAGTTGCTAGCATTAAACAACATTTAATGCATATTTTGGAAAGCACGAGAATGACAAGGACGAACGAGAGTAATTTTGAAATGAAGCTTTTCATGAACCCGCCAACTCAGGAACCCATGAACCTGCTGTTATGGATGATAAAAAATAAGTTAAGTGTAGAAAGGCGGTTGGTCGGACTTGCATGCAAGAGAAATAAAATAATTTAGGGGCTCGAGACCCACGAAAAATATGATGATCATAATGTAGGTCATGTAATTTTGGGTGCAAAGTGGAGATCACAGAACTTGGAGAATGAAGGCTTGAACCCGCGAACTCATGAAGTTGGAAAAAATGGCTAAGTATAATGTAGAAAAGCAGTCGGTGGGACTTATGACATAGGAAATTGGATGGGAATGAAGC
>ML783784.1:731157-743885 GCA_009831015.1 Picea engelmannii
AAATTGTCTCTCTAGGAGCATGTTTCCCCCCACTTGGAACTCGTTCCTCTCCCTAAAGGAACTTAGGATAAATTAATATCATCTTTACATCCTTTTAGAATAATAATATATTATTTTTTTAGGCTCTTAAGCTTAGCCCTTTTTCCTCAATCTCTTGTCCTCCTCCCTTGCCCAACCTAGTGGATTTCAGTCCCCCATACTCTTTCTTCGTGTTCGGTCTACACGTAGCGATGTTGTTATACTAATAATATGAATATGTACATGTACAAAACAGGATCCTAGCCTTTAACATCTAGGCACCCAGCCTAATCAACACATAATCATACCAGCTTATAAATACTTGGCTCAACCTACAAAACATGTTACATTCCTAATTACAATTGGGGCTCTTCCCTGGGGTATTACAATCCCCTCCTCTTATTTTTTCACTGTCCTCAGTGCAACTTAATTACACAACATCATCAAGATTTCCATAATATTAAAAAATATGCAGGTATTCTTCCCGCATAGCATCTTCATGCTCCCATGGTGTGTCCTCAGGACCATACCAGGTCTACCAGACCTTTACAAGCCTTATGGATCGATTCCAGTGTTGTTTTCTTTTCCTGTCCAGTATGCGCACCAGATGCACATGTAAACCACCTTCTTCCTCCACCTGAATTACATTCCAATCAATCACATGATTATCATTAGGTATTGTTGACGGGCGAAAAAAACTGTCTGTCAATTGGAAGAACGAGTCTGTTCCAGGGTTGTCTAAGTAACCCAAGCCGTTTGGTATAACTTGTCCTGATGGGTTTAATGGCTCCATTTTCCAATCTAAGAATCCTAAAAGAAACAAAAATAAAATAAAAGAAACAGGTAACTAATTACTAAATATTACATATATGTACATGTGTATATAATGCGAATGTATTAGGTGTATTTAAGCTAAAGATAGATAACTGTCATTTATATACATTATTTACAGGCTACAAGTTTTAATCGAAACTTATGAAAATCGATGTGAAAATGACTGCTTTCGAAAAAGCAGATAAAGAAAGCAGATAGAAATATTTTTTGATTTTCCTTTTATAAGTCTTAAACTAATGAAGAAAATGTTATGAAATGAAAATGTACAGATAGTCAAAAGCCAAACTTTACGTTCAAATTTCAGTGATAAACAAATAGCAGAAAAATGAAATCGAGCTAACCTGTTATCGAGATAATGATGTGCATCCAAATATCTAAGCGATCTGAAAACATCTAACCACTTTGCCCAGGAGGGAAACCTGCACTAAACCTTAAGTCTATTCTGAATAAATGCAGAACAATTATGCTGGCAATTAAATTTAAATAGAAGATAGAATGATATCAATAATCATTGTGATCTTATAATTGCAAGAAATTGGATTAAGAAAAATCTGTTGGCGAACATCCTTGCATTTAATCTATCAACATAAATTAAAGGAGAAACCCTGTAATTGAAGCTAAATAGATGATCACAAAATTTATATTTGAAGCCTTTTTATGGACAACATTCATAAATGAATTATCCTAATAACATAATAAATGATGAAGACTAAAGCTATCAAAAACTTATTATGATATCAAGATGAACATAAACTTAATGAAGACACCACCCACAAGAATCTAAAGTTGAAATGAGTATTGTTGTTTCATTAAAGTTTGTTGATCAAAAGTCCATATTCTGCCCCAGGCGAGGATGCTTGATTACAAAAATTACAAGTATTTAAAGAGTTTAGAAAAGCTAAATATCTTATCTTGTGGGATAAGATTAAATCTCCAAAATGATTTGTTGATTACAAAATAGAGGGTGATAAGCACTCCATATCACACTGTATCTCTCAAAACTAAAACAAACTTCTTTCTATTTACAAAAGATGTGCCAAATGAGCTCAGAAATAGTCCATAACATGAGATCACCACCAATTACTTGATATCCTTAAATGAAAAACGAAAATAAAAGAGTTTAGATATCGTTATACCCAATAATTTCCACAAATTCGAATGAAGATAAACTGGCTACAAAATCAATTGATTTTGTAGCTAGTTCTATTTTAACAAAAAAAATCATATTAAATCTATATAATTAAAAAAAAATGAATAAAATAAAACTAAGGCAATCAATCAAATCTTTACCTCTTAACTGCATGCTAAATTTGATTCACGGGATCTTAGAATTAACTACTACTGTAACACTCTCAACATGCTTTACTATTATGTTCCCAGTCGTTTTCAAACGCTTGCCTTGTCTTTGAACAATGGACTTTAGCCTATGATTTTCATCCTTTAGCGAGTCGATCTGAATAGTGAGGGTTTTGATTTGGGATTGCAGAGTAGGTATGTCTGTATAATATTTATCGATCCAAAACACACAAACTTCACACCATGAATCTGTGATAGCTATTTGAGGATGTCCACGACCATGTGTCAGAACGTCTCCCCTATTGCCTGTGGGTTTTTTTATCAAGCTTGATACCTGGAAATCCTTGACTATGCTTCAGGCAGGGTGGAAAATTATCTACAAAATTATAAGCCTGGTCGAGATCTGGTTTGAGGCAAGGAGGGTCTTCTTCGGCCAAGAATATCTCGATCTCAGAATCGGATCTCTCATGGACCTCAATCATTTTGATCAAGCTCACATGAGAGTTCGATTTATTTCATAGGCTTCTTGAGATTAATCTACCTGCCCTTTTATTTTTAAACACTATATCCATGTCACCCTTAGACGGTTTGTATGAAGGCCTGTTTGTGTTCTTAGCAGAGGTGTTAGGATAGGCGTGTTGTTCATGGCCCATGCAATTCAAAGGCTGTCGGCTCAACATCTGTTTTCTCAGGCATAGGCTCATTGAGGATGGTCGTAACACAGGCTTCTTTATATGAAGTAACTACTTTGTCAGTGGCAGAGACTATCGTTTCTTCCATCATGGGCTTATCAACCTCTACGGTACTGTGTGTAACGAAACCATTTTGGATTAGGAAGGCATCCCAATTACTATTTTTCAACTTTAGTTGATGAACTAAAAGTATATTTATCAAACCATGATGAAATAGACTGGAATTTAAATGATGTCTCTTATACCTTTTCTCCATCTTATACAGGCTTCTCAATAAATAATAGGACATATTTAACTAAAACCCGATGAAATTCATCAACAAACGTATGTGATACAGGAAAACAAGACCAAAGCGACCCTCGCATGTCACAAATTGTCTCAAGATTGCTAGAAAACCATGCCACCTAGTTTTCAACAAGGATATAGACATACCTTTATCACAGTAGTTGATTTTCCTATAGGTGAAGAATAGGCTCCACGATACCTCCTTGACCTTGGCATTTTTAAACCACTTATGTCCGCTAAGTGGAAGACCTGTTGCTTGGCCTAAAAATTCCTCTGTGACCTTGAGCTGAATGTCTCCTACCTTGGCTCGGCAGCCATCAAAAGAAAGGGAAAATTCCATAGCGGTTTGCAAGTTAAAACCCTGAAATTTCTAAAGAAATTCGAGCCAGCCTTGACCCTTAAGGTCCTCCCCTTAATCATCACACATGAGCAGGGTTTGTGAGCTATTGGGTTCAATCCTTACGACCAGGGCCATGACAGTTCGGGAGGCAGACATAAAAACACAGTGAGTATGGAAGGTTTCTAGGACAGAGAAGACCAGAGTGAAATATCATACCCAAAACTCATCAATACCCTAGTGCGTATGAAAAGAGGTTCTGCAATACAAAATGAAAGGTGTTTTGCGAAATAAGTTCCAAGAGTACATACGAAACCCAAGACTTATCTCAAAATGATGGGCTTATCATTGTCGAACTGCCACCTCCCATAGGGTACAGGCCACGACCGGGTTCATTCAAAATTTATCATTGCGCAACAAGGTGGAGTTGGTTTCTAAAGTTCAGGAGAGGAAACTTTTTGTGAACCAAAGTGTAGTGACAAGAATAGGTCTTACCAAGAGAAACAAAGACATATATCATAATTTAATTTCAATGGATCCTTGGTGTTTCAAACAACAATTCAAATCACACTTTACAATCGATGAGCCAGTTTAAAGCAATAAACAAGATGAGCTTCACAACAAAAAAAGACTTTATTAAAAAAACACTGTAGAGACATCTACCTTTCATAAACCTTAGATAAAATGGTAATACAATCATAAGTTTTAATTCTTTTCTCATGCTTTTAGTCATGAACGAAGCATGAAAACGAAGAAAGGAAAACACTAGGAATAACCGAAACATCATATTCACAGTTTCAAAAATTTCTTATGAAAAGCAGTAACCATATGACCACGAGTAGGCAACTACATAATTTATTATTTAATGCTTTAAAAGGTGAAATTATGTAGGGCTGCCAACAATGGAGACTTGCTGGGAGAAGTAGTTATCTATGTATCACCGACGAGTTCAGATTAGAAATATTCGAATGATTTCAGATCAAAGAACAATTGAAATACATTAAGCATATTGACAATCATTACGCGGTCCAGCTTAAGATACATTTTGTTAAAAATGAAATCTGATTACAAACTTCACAAATGAGAGCCACGATGTTTAAGTTAATGGCTCCAATGCTGCTAACAGGGCCAATGCTGCCAACAGGCGTCCATAGCCTTGGCATGGATGTCAATTAACCCACTCTGATGTCTCTATCTTGTCCAAGAAATTTCAATTCAGAATGAAGGATGCTTATGATCAAAATTTATACCTAAGAATTTTCTCTAACTTGACATCGTTTCGTTGTCAGCGGGCCCGTTCAGTACCCCAACGAAGTTGTCTTGGTATAATGCATGCATTTACCCGCTACCAGCAAACCTGTTCAGTATCCCATCAGGTTTACAAACAATTCCCACAACTCTTGAGAAATTTTTCACAATATGATATAAATTTAAAAACATTCATAAGAGCGAGGTGACGCTGAAAATTCCAGTTTTTACAAGACTTGTTATTTTCTAGCCTTTTAATTTTTGCTTACTAACCTTCATCATGGTCTGAAAATAGTTCACTGATGAAACTAATTTTCGAGGATAGGAAAGCATTCTTGAGTCTCTTTCTTAAAAGCAGGGGTAGCGTAAAGAGATTTTTAATAATAGTCATGTCTGCTCTCAAATGAAAATTGAAACCAAAAATCAATTCTGAACAAAAAAACATCTTTAACTAGTCTACGTTTTTAGGAAAACACAGTTGTTGATGCTCCAACAGTCTTTGACAGTTGTTTTAATATGAAGAATTTTGTTCTCCTTTATTGAACTAAACTGTAATACAGGCATGTTTGACCTGGAAATCCAATAAACAAACAAAAATAAATGAAAAGGAAAAAAAAAGATGGAAAGAAAAACAAACCAAGACAGAAAAATATGTACAAAAGGTGTATTTGGGATTTGTCAGGCGAAATACCTTTTGAGAGCTTGGACATTCACTGGGAAGGTGTCTGGCTGTCCCTCTAAATTATGCAGGTGGAAAGAACTGGGACCTAGTTCTTCAATGATTAAGAAAGGTCCCACCCACAGGTTTTGGAACTTGGTATGTTCCCCTTTCCCCTCATGAGGTTTATCCCACTTGAGGACAAGATCACCTACCTCAAAATTCTTGTCCAAGGTAGAACTTGAATCAAACCATATTTTGACAATATGTTGATGTTGATCCAGTTTTTCTTTCTCTTGGGCTCTTACCTCTTCTAACTTCATCAAAGAATTAATCCGATATTCCAGGGGAGGACAATCTTCTTCCTGAACTTTCAACGATAGTTGTAGAGAGGGAAGTAGAACATGCAGAGGAAGAATTTCTTCCCTTATGTAAATGAGAAAGAAGGGGGAATTACCAACAACGGCTTTCAGAGTCACCCTATCAGCCTAGATTGCATTGAATAGTGCATTGTGCCAGTTTTTGTGGTTTTCAGAAACTGTCCTCTTGATGATCTTGATCAAGTTTTTGTTTGTCGATTCTGCTAAACCATTTCCTTGGGGGTAATAGCTGGCAGAATATTTTAGTTTTATCCCTTTTTCTAAAGCAAAGGCACTCATATCGAGGGATGAAAATTATGAATCATTATAAAAAACTAGACATTCAGGAATACCAAATCGAGTAATGATGTTTGAATTAAGGAAATATATTACCTGACTAGTGTTTACCACTTTTAATGGTGCAGCCTCGGACCATTTGGTAAAATAGTTTGTCGCTGTAATGATGTATTTATGTTGTTGCAAGGAGGTGGGGTTAATTGGGCCAATGATTTCAAGACCCCATTGTTGAAAATGGAAATCCACCGAGACAGGTTGCAGCGGGAATGCTGCCTTTTGTACTCGTCCAGAAGCCTTTTGGCAGATTACGCATTTGCGACATAATGTATGGGCATCTTTGAATAGCGTGGGCCAATAGTACCCTACTCTTAATACTTTGTGAGCAGTAGTGTCTCCACTGAAGTGCCCACCAGCTTATCCTGCATGCAATTCAGATAACACTTTATCTGCTTCATCTCTTTCCAGACAACGCATAAGGATTTCATCAAAAATTTTGCGAAATAATATACCATTCACCAGCTGGAAAGGTGCAGATTTTAGTCTTAATACTCTTCTTGTTTTTGGATCAAGATGACAAGGAGCTGAACCGTGTGTTAGATAAAACTTAATTTCATCAAACCAAGAATTAGCAGGATCTTGTGCATAGAAGATTTGACTTTGATTATGTTGATCTCCAGTTAACAGATCAGTTTGACTTTGTTGTTCTTCAATTGAATCAATGACTAATTTACATAGACCTTGGCCCTTAACAATTTGTGCAGGGGTGATCTCGAGGTCATAATCTTGTAAGTATGTCATCCAGTTTTCCCATTTTTCACCCAGTTCTTTCTGTACTAACAAATTTCTGACAGTAGGGTAAGGCACAATGACTTTAGTTCTAGATTTTAGTAGATATGATCGAAAATGTTTTACTGCTTTAAAAACAGCGTAAGCCTGCTGATCAACAGCTGGATAATTAAGCTATGCTCCCTTGAAGGTTGAGCTCATAAAGGAAATGGGAATTTCATTGTTTTCAACATTCTTTTGGGTTAGCACAACGACATAATATCGATCAGAGGCGAACGTGTAAAGAGTGAAATCTTGTGAAAAGTCAGGACTCATTAGGTATGGAGCCTCCATTATGGATTTGTTGATTGAGTCAAAATATTGAATTTCTTGTGGTCCCCAATGGTATTGCACATCCTTTTTTATTAAGTTTTGCAATGGCCTCACCATTTCCGAGAAACTCGAGAAAAACCTTCTGACAAAATTTATTTGACCTAGAAAAGATTGCAAAGTTTTTTTGGAAGAGGGGGGAGGAAGCTTTGAAATGACTTGAGTTCTTTTAGGATCAATGATCATCCCCTCATTTGATACTATGAATCTGAGCATCTTGCCTTGTTCCACTGCAAAGATAGAGTTTTTAGGATTTAGAGAGATGTCATACTTATGACATCGTTGTCAAACAGATCTCAGATGGGCTAAATGATCCTCCTTATTTTTGGAGAAAACAGTGACATCATCGAGATAGACCACTATAGAATGATTGATTAGACCGCAAAAATAGATATCCACCGCTCTCTGGAAAGTGGCCCCGGCATTTATAAGCCCAAAAGACATCTTTCTATAGGCATAGGTACCCCATGGAGTATGGAAAGTGGTTTTCAGCCGGTCTGGGGGAGACATGAGGACTTGGTTGTACCCTGAAAAACTGTCTAGTAGTGACAATCTTTCAGAATCGGATACCTACTGGAGAATTTGCTCCATTGGAGGAACAGGGTAATTGTCTTTGTCAAATGCTTGGTTTAAGTTCCGAAAATTGATACAGAGTCGAATTTCGTCACTTTTCTTCCTCACAGGGACAAGGTTAGAAACCCATTGTGTGTGTCTTACTGGGAAGATTATCTTTGCATTCAATAGTTTGTTTAGTTCTTTCTTGACCATTGGTTCAAGTTTGGGGTGCATCTTTCTCAACTTATGTTGAAAAGGTTGAGTCTGGGGTTTCATGGGGATGATGTGTTGTATAATGTTAGGGTCAAATGTTTTTAGATCATCATATGTCCAAGCAAAGACATCCTTAAATTCTTTAGACAGTTTTATAAAGGTTGATTTCTTTTGCTCGGAACATCCCGTTCCCAAATTGATGCATTGTGGATTATCTTTAGTTCCCAGATTTACCTTTTCATGGGTCAAGGAAGAACTATTCGTTTTACAATTTACCGATTTTATGAATTTGTCATGCAAATCATAAAACTTTTCTAATCTTGCCACATATTTCAGGATAGAATTTACCAGATTTGATGTTGATTCGGGAGATCTTGGGTCCGATATTACCGTAAAATTGTGGAGGTCTTCATCGTGGGTGCCTTCATTGATAACCGCACCTCAGAAAGTATCTTCCATGTGCAAGAAACTGATGGTCTGTTGATCATCATTGAACACTCTCCAGTTAGTGATGTTGTCTGGGACTGATGGTCTGAACAACAACTCAATCAAAAATGCGTTCGGAGAAAGGCATTTTGCGGGAAAAAATTTGGAAGCAACGTTAGCTAACAAGTCAGCGTCAGAATTGTTTAATCTTGGAATGGATTTAATGTTAAATGCAGAAAATTTGTGCATTAGATTCCATACCTCAGCTTGATAAATTTTTAGGTGTGGTGATAGGCAATGAATAGAATTTCTTACCTGTCTGACGACAATTTCTGAATTATCGAATACCATTAAATTCTGTACTTTCAAATATAGTGCCTTTCTGAGTCCTTGCAGAAGTGCCTCGTATTCAACAGTGTTGTTTGTGCATTCAAATTCTAATCGGCAAGCGATCAAAGTTTTGTTACATGCTGGGTCAATGAGCACACATCCTACACCAGCTCCTTCTTTAGATTTGGATCTATCGAAGTAGAGAGACCATATGTGAGCTTCATCGGTTGTATTAGACACATTAGGTAGAACTACCAACTGTGTGCATGTCATGAGTTCTGATTGTTGTTTCGGGTCAGTGATGATAGAAGTTTCCTCCATGAAGTTACCGAAAAAGGTGTCCATTCCCTGCATTTCAGGTGAATTAGCGGAAGCAGTAAATGGTTCGTTAGTGTCATTTAAATCGGTCACGATAAGCTTGAGGTAACGCTCATGATTGATTCTGATTCTGTTCGGCTTCCCATTCTCTGACAGACACAAATGGGACCAGTCTGTCGCAAAGTAGCCATGCAACTGTTCGGACCAATCCATGCTTAAAAATAAGCCATATATTTTAGGGATTTCAACGACAATGATATCAATAATCTGGTGAACCTTAGGATTAGAGGATAGCCTAACAAGGACATTTTTTAATTCACCTATTACCTTAACACTGGTCCAATCGAGTTGAATAATTTTCAGACTGGAAGGTTGAACTTCAGCATTGATTTTTTGGCAGACAGGCCAAGGCATCACATTTGATGATGCGCCAGAATATACCATGCAATTATGTACATTTCTATTGAAAAATTCAAAAGTCAATAAAAAAAGGTGGGACATTTTTGCGAGTATTAACAACAAAACTTTGCAGGTTTTTAGTCGTTGTCCCTAAAATTACTTTATCTACATTTGATACACATTTTACAACAAGGTCTCTTTTATCTGAGGGTTCTGGTGTAGTTTTAGTAGGGACCTTTTGAGGTGTTTTAGGGTTGATTTTTGCAATTTTCTTGCTATTCAGATTGTTGTTTTTGCTGTTTTCTGCAATGTTCTGAAGCATCTTTTGCAAAAGAGAAGAAAATTTCAACAGTTCGTAAACAAAAATATTAGCTCTAAGTTTCTTTAGGTCTTCAATCAAATCTTATTCTAAACTTGGGGTTGCTGAATTCTGTTTAGTTCCAGTTTGCTTAAACTGTTTTTGAGGTGCATTAGTTCCAATTTCAGAAGAGGGTTTATTCTTGGTTTTTCTTCTGGTATTGTAAGGATGGACAATTTCAAAATTGGCTTGAAAGATACTGTTGGAAAAATGCCCGAAGATATTGGGAGAGGATTCACCTTTTTCGAATGTTTCTTCTCCAACCACATCTTCAGAAATCTCAGGGGGAACTAAGTTATCATGTGCTTCAAGGATTATCTATATAGCATATTGTAGGCTTTCGAGGTTCAGGCCTTCAGTATTTAGGTTTGGCCGGTTTGAGGGAAAAGGTTTTCTAAAAGGGGGTTTGTAAGTCCCTTTGCTTGAAGATGCTTCTTTAGCTGATCTCCTTAAGTCTACAAATTGATTTGACAATTTTTGGACGACCTTTTGTAAACTTTCAAGATCTGAACTCTCTAATTGAGTTTTGGTTTGGGGAGGTCTAGGAAGAATTTCTATCTTCTTCTTAGAATATGGGGTAATATCTGCCTCATTACTAAGATTATCTTTTAGATTTAGAATATCTTTCTCGATTTGGCTTGCCTCCTCAAAGGCTTCCAATAATGTTTCCTTCTTAGACCTTTTTACCCAAATTTCTATATTCTGGTGTAGGGCTTTGGTGTAATATGCGACAATAATATTTTTAGCGGGCATTGAATCAATGAGGATTCGATTTTTTAATGTGAGGAAACTTTGATTAAAATCTTTTATTTTTTCCTTAGGGTTCATCTTTAAGCTGGAGAGTTCCATGACTAAGACTTCATGAGATTTATCATCTCTGAATTTCTTGAGGAAACAAGACTCAAATTTGTCCCAAGATACAATGGTGTGGGGTTGTTGGGAAAAATACCACATAGAGGCATTGCCTTCAAACGTATAAGGAAAAAGTCTACATACTACATCTTCATGTTCTACGCTTTGGAGTCTAATGGCTAGCATAAATTTTTTTATGTGATCCTCGGCGATTTGCTTAGAGTCTGGATCGGATTTAGGGAGCCATTTCTCCAGATGTTTAGAAAAAGGGTGCTGGGGTCCAGGTATGGCCACAGCATCTTGATCGAGCCAAGGTCTGGTGGGATTGTTTGGTTTTTCCATGGGCATAGGTGGTGTCGAAGGTTGAGATGAAGAATTTCCTTTGTCGGATGACTCTTCTCCCAAGGAGGAAGGAGATGAAGGAGGTGGTGGAGGTGGGATACTAGATCCTTCGGCTGCAGGAGTGAGGATGTGATCTAGATCCGTAGGGTTTAGGAGAAGACCAGTGCCTTCAATTTGCTCTCTGATATCAGAGAAATATAGAGGTTGATTCAGTGGTCGACCTGGTTGTTTGATACAGGCCAAAGCACCGTGTTTCCTTAGAAGTGATTGATGAACAATTTCTTGTATGTCGGCCCCTGGAGGGTTTGGTGTTACTGGCTCAATGGTAATCTGTGGATTTTTGTTTGAGGTGGTTACTGTTTGAGAAGTAACGTTGTCGTCATAAAGACTTCGTGTTACTATAGGGGAGCGGGTGTGTGGGAGAAGAGTCTTGTGACCTCCACGTGCCATCAATCATGTTCAGGCCCTCCTTCTAGCACCATTTGTTGACAGGTGAAAAAGATCGTCTCTCAATTGGAAGAACGAGTTTGGTCCGGGGTTGTCTAAGTAACCCAAGCCATTTGGTATAACTCGTCCTGATGGGTTTAATGGATCTGTTGGCCAATCTAAGAATCCTAAAAGAAACAAAAAGAAAAGAAAAGAAATAGGTAACTAATTACTAAATATTACATATATGTACATATGTATATAATGTGACTGTATTAGGTGTATTTAAGCTAAATATAGATAACTGTCATTTATATACATTATTTACAGGCTATAAGTTTTAATCGAAACTTACGAAAATCGATGTGAAAATGATTACTTTCGAAGAAGCAAATAAAGAAAGAAGATAGAAATATTTTTTGATTTTCCATTTATAAGTCTTAAACTAATGAAGAAAATGTTATGAAATGAAAACGTACAGATAGTCAAAAGCCAAACTTTACGTTCAAATTTCAGTGATAAACAAATAGAAGAAAAATGAAATCGAGCTAACCTATTATCGAGCTAATGATATGCATCCAAATATCTGTGTGATCTGAAAACATCTAACCACCTTTCCCAGGAGGGAAACCTGCACTGAACCTTAAGTCTGTTCTTAATAAATGTAGAACGATTATGTTGGCAATTAAATTTAAATAGTAGATAAAATGATATCAATAATCGTTGTGATCTTATAATTGCAAGAAATTTCATTAAGAAAAATCCATTGGCGAACATCCTTGCATTTAATCTATCAACATAAATTAAAGGAGAAACCTTGTAATTGAAGCTAAATAGATGATCAAAAAAATTATATCTGAAGCATTTTTATGGACAACATTCATCAATGAATTATCATAATAACATAATAAATGATGAGTACTAAAGCTGTCAAAAACTTATTATGATATCAAGATTAACATAAACTTAATGAAGACGCCACCCACAAGAAGCTAAAGCCGAAATGAGTATTGTTGTTTCATTAAAGTCTGTTGATCAAAATTCCATCTTCTGCCCCAGGCGAGGATGCTTGATTACAAAAATTACAAGTATTTAAAGAGTTTAGAAAATCTAAATATCTTATCTTGTGGGATAAGATTAAATCTCCAAAATGATTTATTGATTACAAAATAGAGGGTGATAACCACTCCATATCACACTGTATCTCTCAAAACTAAAACAAACTTCTTTCTATTTACAAAAGATGTGCCAAATGAGCTCAGAAACAGTCCATAACATGAGATCACCACCAATTACTTGATATCCTGAAAACAAAAAAGAAAATAAAAGA
>ML783784.1:743985-759449 GCA_009831015.1 Picea engelmannii
AGATAGAAATATTTTTTGATTTTCCTTTTATAAGTCTTAAACTAATGAAGAAAATGTTATGAAATGAAAATGTACAGATAGTCAAAAGCCAAACTTTACGTTCAAATTTCAGTGATAAACAAATAGCAGAAAAATGAAATCGAGCTAACCTGTTATCGAGATAATGATGTGCATCCAAATATCTAAGCGATCTGAAAACATCTAACCACTTTGCCCAGGAGGGAAACCTGCACTAAACCTTAAGTCTATTCTGAATAAATGCAGAACAATTATGCTGGCAATTAAATTTAAATAGAAGATAGAATGATATCAATAATCATTGTGATCTTATAATTGCAAGAAATTGGATTAAGAAAAATCTGTTGGCGAACATCCTTGCATTTAATCTATCAACATAAATTAAAGGAGAAACCCTGTAATTGAAGCTAAATAGATGATCACAAAATTTATATTTGAAGCCTTTTTATGGACAACATTCATAAATGAATTATCCTAATAACATAATAAATGATGAAGACTAAAGCTATCAAAAACTTATTATGATATCAAGATGAACATAAACTTAATGAAGACACCACCCACAAGAATCTAAAGTTGAAATGAGTATTGTTGTTTCATTAAAGTTTG
Organism: Picea engelmannii; assembly: GCA_009831015.1. Taxonomy (NCBI): domain Eukaryota; kingdom Viridiplantae; phylum Streptophyta; class Pinopsida; order Pinales; family Pinaceae; genus Picea; species Picea engelmannii. The sequence goes on from ML783784.1 coordinate 744,613, forward strand.
TTGATCAAAAGTCCATATTCTGCCCCAGGCGAGGATGCTTGATTACAAAAATTACAAGTATTTAAAGAGTTTAGAAAAGCTAAATATCTTATCTTGTGGGATAAGATTAAATCTCCAAAATGATTTGTTGATTACAAAATAGAGGGTGATAAGCACTCCATATCACACTGTATCTCTCAAAACTAAAACAAACTTCTTTCTATTTACAAAAGATGTGCCAAATGAGCTCAGAAATAGTCCATAACATGAGATCACCACCAATTACTTGATATCCTTAAATGAAAAACGAAAATAAAAGAGTTTAGATATCGTTATACCCAATAATTTCCACAAATTCGAATGAAGATAAACTGGCTACAAAATCAATTGATTTTGTAGCTAGTTCTATTTTAACAAAAAAAATCATATTAAATCTATATAATTAAAAAAAAATGAATAAAATAAAACTAAGGCAATCAATCAAATCTTTACCTCTTAACTGCATGCTAAATTTGATTCACGGGATCTTAGAATTAACTACTACTGTAACACTCTCAACATGCTTTACTATTATGTTCCCAGTCGTTTTCAAACGCTTGCCTTGTCTTTGAACAATGGACTTTAGCCTATGATTTTCATCCTTTAGCGAGTCGATCTGAATAGTGAGGGTTTTGATTTGGGATTGCAGAGTAGGTATGTCTGTATAATATTTATCGATCCAAAACACACAAACTTCACACCATGAATCTGTGATAGCTATTTGAGGATGTCCACGACCATGTGTCAGAACGTCTCCCCTATTGCCTGTGGGTTTTTTTATCAAGCTTGATACCTGGAAATCCTTGACTATGCTTCAGGCAGGGTGGAAAATTATCTACAAAATTATAAGCCTGGTCGAGATCTGGTTTGAGGCAAGGAGGGTCTTCTTCGGCCAAGAATATCTCGATCTCAGAATCGGATCTCTCATGGACCTCAATCATTTTGATCAAGCTCACATGAGAGTTCGATTTATTTCATAGGCTTCTTGAGATTAATCTACCTGCCCTTTTATTTTTAAACACTATATCCATGTCACCCTTAGACGGTTTGTATGAAGGCCTGTTTGTGTTCTTAGCAGAGGTGTTAGGATAGGCGTGTTGTTCATGGCCCATGCAATTCAAAGGCTGTCGGCTCAACATCTGTTTTCTCAGGCATAGGCTCATTGAGGATGGTCGTAACACAGGCTTCTTTATATGAAGTAACTACTTTGTCAGTGGCAGAGACTATCGTTTCTTCCATCATGGGCTTATCAACCTCTACGGTACTGTGTGTAACGAAACCATTTTGGATTAGGAAGGCATCCCAATTACTATTTTTCAACTTTAGTTGATGAACTAAAAGTATATTTATCAAACCATGATGAAATAGACTGGAATTTAAATGATGTCTCTTATACCTTTTCTCCATCTTATACAGGCTTCTCAATAAATAATAGGACATATTTAACTAAAACCCGATGAAATTCATCAACAAACGTATGTGATACAGGAAAACAAGACCAAAGCGACCCTCGCATGTCACAAATTGTCTCAAGATTGCTAGAAAACCATGCCACCTAGTTTTCAACAAGGATATAGACATACCTTTATCACAGTAGTTGATTTTCCTATAGGTGAAGAATAGGCTCCACGATACCTCCTTGACCTTGGCATTTTTAAACCACTTATGTCCGCTAAGTGGAAGACCTGTTGCTTGGCCTAAAAATTCCTCTGTGACCTTGAGCTGAATGTCTCCTACCTTGGCTCGGCAGCCATCAAAAGAAAGGGAAAATTCCATAGCGGTTTGCAAGTTAAAACCCTGAAATTTCTAAAGAAATTCGAGCCAGCCTTGACCCTTAAGGTCCTCCCCTTAATCATCACACATGAGCAGGGTTTGTGAGCTATTGGGTTCAATCCTTACGACCAGGGCCATGACAGTTCGGGAGGCAGACATAAAAACACAGTGAGTATGGAAGGTTTCTAGGACAGAGAAGACCAGAGTGAAATATCATACCCAAAACTCATCAATACCCTAGTGCGTATGAAAAGAGGTTCTGCAATACAAAATGAAAGGTGTTTTGCGAAATAAGTTCCAAGAGTACATACGAAACCCAAGACTTATCTCAAAATGATGGGCTTATCATTGTCGAACTGCCACCTCCCATAGGGTACAGGCCACGACCGGGTTCATTCAAAATTTATCATTGCGCAACAAGGTGGAGTTGGTTTCTAAAGTTCAGGAGAGGAAACTTTTTGTGAACCAAAGTGTAGTGACAAGAATAGGTCTTACCAAGAGAAACAAAGACATATATCATAATTTAATTTCAATGGATCCTTGGTGTTTCAAACAACAATTCAAATCACACTTTACAATCGATGAGCCAGTTTAAAGCAATAAACAAGATGAGCTTCACAACAAAAAAAGACTTTATTAAAAAAACACTGTAGAGACATCTACCTTTCATAAACCTTAGATAAAATGGTAATACAATCATAAGTTTTAATTCTTTTCTCATGCTTTTAGTCATGAACGAAGCATGAAAACGAAGAAAGGAAAACACTAGGAATAACCGAAACATCATATTCACAGTTTCAAAAATTTCTTATGAAAAGCAGTAACCATATGACCACGAGTAGGCAACTACATAATTTATTATTTAATGCTTTAAAAGGTGAAATTATGTAGGGCTGCCAACAATGGAGACTTGCTGGGAGAAGTAGTTATCTATGTATCACCGACGAGTTCAGATTAGAAATATTCGAATGATTTCAGATCAAAGAACAATTGAAATACATTAAGCATATTGACAATCATTACGCGGTCCAGCTTAAGATACATTTTGTTAAAAATGAAATCTGATTACAAACTTCACAAATGAGAGCCACGATGTTTAAGTTAATGGCTCCAATGCTGCTAACAGGGCCAATGCTGCCAACAGGCGTCCATAGCCTTGGCATGGATGTCAATTAACCCACTCTGATGTCTCTATCTTGTCCAAGAAATTTCAATTCAGAATGAAGGATGCTTATGATCAAAATTTATACCTAAGAATTTTCTCTAACTTGACATCGTTTCGTTGTCAGCGGGCCCGTTCAGTACCCCAACGAAGTTGTCTTGGTATAATGCATGCATTTACCCGCTACCAGCAAACCTGTTCAGTATCCCATCAGGTTTACAAACAATTCCCACAACTCTTGAGAAATTTTTCACAATATGATATAAATTTAAAAACATTCATAAGAGCGAGGTGACGCTGAAAATTCCAGTTTTTACAAGACTTGTTATTTTCTAGCCTTTTAATTTTTGCTTACTAACCTTCATCATGGTCTGAAAATAGTTCACTGATGAAACTAATTTTCGAGGATAGGAAAGCATTCTTGAGTCTCTTTCTTAAAAGCAGGGGTAGCGTAAAGAGATTTTTAATAATAGTCATGTCTGCTCTCAAATGAAAATTGAAACCAAAAATCAATTCTGAACAAAAAAACATCTTTAACTAGTCTACGTTTTTAGGAAAACACAGTTGTTGATGCTCCAACAGTCTTTGACAGTTGTTTTAATATGAAGAATTTTGTTCTCCTTTATTGAACTAAACTGTAATACAGGCATGTTTGACCTGGAAATCCAATAAACAAACAAAAATAAATGAAAAGGAAAAAAAAAGATGGAAAGAAAAACAAACCAAGACAGAAAAATATGTACAAAAGGTGTATTTGGGATTTGTCAGGCGAAATACCTTTTGAGAGCTTGGACATTCACTGGGAAGGTGTCTGGCTGTCCCTCTAAATTATGCAGGTGGAAAGAACTGGGACCTAGTTCTTCAATGATTAAGAAAGGTCCCACCCACAGGTTTTGGAACTTGGTATGTTCCCCTTTCCCCTCATGAGGTTTATCCCACTTGAGGACAAGATCACCTACCTCAAAATTCTTGTCCAAGGTAGAACTTGAATCAAACCATATTTTGACAATATGTTGATGTTGATCCAGTTTTTCTTTCTCTTGGGCTCTTACCTCTTCTAACTTCATCAAAGAATTAATCCGATATTCCAGGGGAGGACAATCTTCTTCCTGAACTTTCAACGATAGTTGTAGAGAGGGAAGTAGAACATGCAGAGGAAGAATTTCTTCCCTTATGTAAATGAGAAAGAAGGGGGAATTACCAACAACGGCTTTCAGAGTCACCCTATCAGCCTAGATTGCATTGAATAGTGCATTGTGCCAGTTTTTGTGGTTTTCAGAAACTGTCCTCTTGATGATCTTGATCAAGTTTTTGTTTGTCGATTCTGCTAAACCATTTCCTTGGGGGTAATAGCTGGCAGAATATTTTAGTTTTATCCCTTTTTCTAAAGCAAAGGCACTCATATCGAGGGATGAAAATTATGAATCATTATAAAAAACTAGACATTCAGGAATACCAAATCGAGTAATGATGTTTGAATTAAGGAAATATATTACCTGACTAGTGTTTACCACTTTTAATGGTGCAGCCTCGGACCATTTGGTAAAATAGTTTGTCGCTGTAATGATGTATTTATGTTGTTGCAAGGAGGTGGGGTTAATTGGGCCAATGATTTCAAGACCCCATTGTTGAAAATGGAAATCCACCGAGACAGGTTGCAGCGGGAATGCTGCCTTTTGTACTCGTCCAGAAGCCTTTTGGCAGATTACGCATTTGCGACATAATGTATGGGCATCTTTGAATAGCGTGGGCCAATAGTACCCTACTCTTAATACTTTGTGAGCAGTAGTGTCTCCACTGAAGTGCCCACCAGCTTATCCTGCATGCAATTCAGATAACACTTTATCTGCTTCATCTCTTTCCAGACAACGCATAAGGATTTCATCAAAAATTTTGCGAAATAATATACCATTCACCAGCTGGAAAGGTGCAGATTTTAGTCTTAATACTCTTCTTGTTTTTGGATCAAGATGACAAGGAGCTGAACCGTGTGTTAGATAAAACTTAATTTCATCAAACCAAGAATTAGCAGGATCTTGTGCATAGAAGATTTGACTTTGATTATGTTGATCTCCAGTTAACAGATCAGTTTGACTTTGTTGTTCTTCAATTGAATCAATGACTAATTTACATAGACCTTGGCCCTTAACAATTTGTGCAGGGGTGATCTCGAGGTCATAATCTTGTAAGTATGTCATCCAGTTTTCCCATTTTTCACCCAGTTCTTTCTGTACTAACAAATTTCTGACAGTAGGGTAAGGCACAATGACTTTAGTTCTAGATTTTAGTAGATATGATCGAAAATGTTTTACTGCTTTAAAAACAGCGTAAGCCTGCTGATCAACAGCTGGATAATTAAGCTATGCTCCCTTGAAGGTTGAGCTCATAAAGGAAATGGGAATTTCATTGTTTTCAACATTCTTTTGGGTTAGCACAACGACATAATATCGATCAGAGGCGAACGTGTAAAGAGTGAAATCTTGTGAAAAGTCAGGACTCATTAGGTATGGAGCCTCCATTATGGATTTGTTGATTGAGTCAAAATATTGAATTTCTTGTGGTCCCCAATGGTATTGCACATCCTTTTTTATTAAGTTTTGCAATGGCCTCACCATTTCCGAGAAACTCGAGAAAAACCTTCTGACAAAATTTATTTGACCTAGAAAAGATTGCAAAGTTTTTTTGGAAGAGGGGGGAGGAAGCTTTGAAATGACTTGAGTTCTTTTAGGATCAATGATCATCCCCTCATTTGATACTATGAATCTGAGCATCTTGCCTTGTTCCACTGCAAAGATAGAGTTTTTAGGATTTAGAGAGATGTCATACTTATGACATCGTTGTCAAACAGATCTCAGATGGGCTAAATGATCCTCCTTATTTTTGGAGAAAACAGTGACATCATCGAGATAGACCACTATAGAATGATTGATTAGACCGCAAAAATAGATATCCACCGCTCTCTGGAAAGTGGCCCCGGCATTTATAAGCCCAAAAGACATCTTTCTATAGGCATAGGTACCCCATGGAGTATGGAAAGTGGTTTTCAGCCGGTCTGGGGGAGACATGAGGACTTGGTTGTACCCTGAAAAACTGTCTAGTAGTGACAATCTTTCAGAATCGGATACCTACTGGAGAATTTGCTCCATTGGAGGAACAGGGTAATTGTCTTTGTCAAATGCTTGGTTTAAGTTCCGAAAATTGATACAGAGTCGAATTTCGTCACTTTTCTTCCTCACAGGGACAAGGTTAGAAACCCATTGTGTGTGTCTTACTGGGAAGATTATCTTTGCATTCAATAGTTTGTTTAGTTCTTTCTTGACCATTGGTTCAAGTTTGGGGTGCATCTTTCTCAACTTATGTTGAAAAGGTTGAGTCTGGGGTTTCATGGGGATGATGTGTTGTATAATGTTAGGGTCAAATGTTTTTAGATCATCATATGTCCAAGCAAAGACATCCTTAAATTCTTTAGACAGTTTTATAAAGGTTGATTTCTTTTGCTCGGAACATCCCGTTCCCAAATTGATGCATTGTGGATTATCTTTAGTTCCCAGATTTACCTTTTCATGGGTCAAGGAAGAACTATTCGTTTTACAATTTACCGATTTTATGAATTTGTCATGCAAATCATAAAACTTTTCTAATCTTGCCACATATTTCAGGATAGAATTTACCAGATTTGATGTTGATTCGGGAGATCTTGGGTCCGATATTACCGTAAAATTGTGGAGGTCTTCATCGTGGGTGCCTTCATTGATAACCGCACCTCAGAAAGTATCTTCCATGTGCAAGAAACTGATGGTCTGTTGATCATCATTGAACACTCTCCAGTTAGTGATGTTGTCTGGGACTGATGGTCTGAACAACAACTCAATCAAAAATGCGTTCGGAGAAAGGCATTTTGCGGGAAAAAATTTGGAAGCAACGTTAGCTAACAAGTCAGCGTCAGAATTGTTTAATCTTGGAATGGATTTAATGTTAAATGCAGAAAATTTGTGCATTAGATTCCATACCTCAGCTTGATAAATTTTTAGGTGTGGTGATAGGCAATGAATAGAATTTCTTACCTGTCTGACGACAATTTCTGAATTATCGAATACCATTAAATTCTGTACTTTCAAATATAGTGCCTTTCTGAGTCCTTGCAGAAGTGCCTCGTATTCAACAGTGTTGTTTGTGCATTCAAATTCTAATCGGCAAGCGATCAAAGTTTTGTTACATGCTGGGTCAATGAGCACACATCCTACACCAGCTCCTTCTTTAGATTTGGATCTATCGAAGTAGAGAGACCATATGTGAGCTTCATCGGTTGTATTAGACACATTAGGTAGAACTACCAACTGTGTGCATGTCATGAGTTCTGATTGTTGTTTCGGGTCAGTGATGATAGAAGTTTCCTCCATGAAGTTACCGAAAAAGGTGTCCATTCCCTGCATTTCAGGTGAATTAGCGGAAGCAGTAAATGGTTCGTTAGTGTCATTTAAATCGGTCACGATAAGCTTGAGGTAACGCTCATGATTGATTCTGATTCTGTTCGGCTTCCCATTCTCTGACAGACACAAATGGGACCAGTCTGTCGCAAAGTAGCCATGCAACTGTTCGGACCAATCCATGCTTAAAAATAAGCCATATATTTTAGGGATTTCAACGACAATGATATCAATAATCTGGTGAACCTTAGGATTAGAGGATAGCCTAACAAGGACATTTTTTAATTCACCTATTACCTTAACACTGGTCCAATCGAGTTGAATAATTTTCAGACTGGAAGGTTGAACTTCAGCATTGATTTTTTGGCAGACAGGCCAAGGCATCACATTTGATGATGCGCCAGAATATACCATGCAATTATGTACATTTCTATTGAAAAATTCAAAAGTCAATAAAAAAAGGTGGGACATTTTTGCGAGTATTAACAACAAAACTTTGCAGGTTTTTAGTCGTTGTCCCTAAAATTACTTTATCTACATTTGATACACATTTTACAACAAGGTCTCTTTTATCTGAGGGTTCTGGTGTAGTTTTAGTAGGGACCTTTTGAGGTGTTTTAGGGTTGATTTTTGCAATTTTCTTGCTATTCAGATTGTTGTTTTTGCTGTTTTCTGCAATGTTCTGAAGCATCTTTTGCAAAAGAGAAGAAAATTTCAACAGTTCGTAAACAAAAATATTAGCTCTAAGTTTCTTTAGGTCTTCAATCAAATCTTATTCTAAACTTGGGGTTGCTGAATTCTGTTTAGTTCCAGTTTGCTTAAACTGTTTTTGAGGTGCATTAGTTCCAATTTCAGAAGAGGGTTTATTCTTGGTTTTTCTTCTGGTATTGTAAGGATGGACAATTTCAAAATTGGCTTGAAAGATACTGTTGGAAAAATGCCCGAAGATATTGGGAGAGGATTCACCTTTTTCGAATGTTTCTTCTCCAACCACATCTTCAGAAATCTCAGGGGGAACTAAGTTATCATGTGCTTCAAGGATTATCTATATAGCATATTGTAGGCTTTCGAGGTTCAGGCCTTCAGTATTTAGGTTTGGCCGGTTTGAGGGAAAAGGTTTTCTAAAAGGGGGTTTGTAAGTCCCTTTGCTTGAAGATGCTTCTTTAGCTGATCTCCTTAAGTCTACAAATTGATTTGACAATTTTTGGACGACCTTTTGTAAACTTTCAAGATCTGAACTCTCTAATTGAGTTTTGGTTTGGGGAGGTCTAGGAAGAATTTCTATCTTCTTCTTAGAATATGGGGTAATATCTGCCTCATTACTAAGATTATCTTTTAGATTTAGAATATCTTTCTCGATTTGGCTTGCCTCCTCAAAGGCTTCCAATAATGTTTCCTTCTTAGACCTTTTTACCCAAATTTCTATATTCTGGTGTAGGGCTTTGGTGTAATATGCGACAATAATATTTTTAGCGGGCATTGAATCAATGAGGATTCGATTTTTTAATGTGAGGAAACTTTGATTAAAATCTTTTATTTTTTCCTTAGGGTTCATCTTTAAGCTGGAGAGTTCCATGACTAAGACTTCATGAGATTTATCATCTCTGAATTTCTTGAGGAAACAAGACTCAAATTTGTCCCAAGATACAATGGTGTGGGGTTGTTGGGAAAAATACCACATAGAGGCATTGCCTTCAAACGTATAAGGAAAAAGTCTACATACTACATCTTCATGTTCTACGCTTTGGAGTCTAATGGCTAGCATAAATTTTTTTATGTGATCCTCGGCGATTTGCTTAGAGTCTGGATCGGATTTAGGGAGCCATTTCTCCAGATGTTTAGAAAAAGGGTGCTGGGGTCCAGGTATGGCCACAGCATCTTGATCGAGCCAAGGTCTGGTGGGATTGTTTGGTTTTTCCATGGGCATAGGTGGTGTCGAAGGTTGAGATGAAGAATTTCCTTTGTCGGATGACTCTTCTCCCAAGGAGGAAGGAGATGAAGGAGGTGGTGGAGGTGGGATACTAGATCCTTCGGCTGCAGGAGTGAGGATGTGATCTAGATCCGTAGGGTTTAGGAGAAGACCAGTGCCTTCAATTTGCTCTCTGATATCAGAGAAATATAGAGGTTGATTCAGTGGTCGACCTGGTTGTTTGATACAGGCCAAAGCACCGTGTTTCCTTAGAAGTGATTGATGAACAATTTCTTGTATGTCGGCCCCTGGAGGGTTTGGTGTTACTGGCTCAATGGTAATCTGTGGATTTTTGTTTGAGGTGGTTACTGTTTGAGAAGTAACGTTGTCGTCATAAAGACTTCGTGTTACTATAGGGGAGCGGGTGTGTGGGAGAAGAGTCTTGTGACCTCCACGTGCCATCAATCATGTTCAGGCCCTCCTTCTAGCACCATTTGTTGACAGGTGAAAAAGATCGTCTCTCAATTGGAAGAACGAGTTTGGTCCGGGGTTGTCTAAGTAACCCAAGCCATTTGGTATAACTCGTCCTGATGGGTTTAATGGATCTGTTGGCCAATCTAAGAATCCTAAAAGAAACAAAAAGAAAAGAAAAGAAATAGGTAACTAATTACTAAATATTACATATATGTACATATGTATATAATGTGACTGTATTAGGTGTATTTAAGCTAAATATAGATAACTGTCATTTATATACATTATTTACAGGCTATAAGTTTTAATCGAAACTTACGAAAATCGATGTGAAAATGATTACTTTCGAAGAAGCAAATAAAGAAAGAAGATAGAAATATTTTTTGATTTTCCATTTATAAGTCTTAAACTAATGAAGAAAATGTTATGAAATGAAAACGTACAGATAGTCAAAAGCCAAACTTTACGTTCAAATTTCAGTGATAAACAAATAGAAGAAAAATGAAATCGAGCTAACCTATTATCGAGCTAATGATATGCATCCAAATATCTGTGTGATCTGAAAACATCTAACCACCTTTCCCAGGAGGGAAACCTGCACTGAACCTTAAGTCTGTTCTTAATAAATGTAGAACGATTATGTTGGCAATTAAATTTAAATAGTAGATAAAATGATATCAATAATCGTTGTGATCTTATAATTGCAAGAAATTTCATTAAGAAAAATCCATTGGCGAACATCCTTGCATTTAATCTATCAACATAAATTAAAGGAGAAACCTTGTAATTGAAGCTAAATAGATGATCAAAAAAATTATATCTGAAGCATTTTTATGGACAACATTCATCAATGAATTATCATAATAACATAATAAATGATGAGTACTAAAGCTGTCAAAAACTTATTATGATATCAAGATTAACATAAACTTAATGAAGACGCCACCCACAAGAAGCTAAAGCCGAAATGAGTATTGTTGTTTCATTAAAGTCTGTTGATCAAAATTCCATCTTCTGCCCCAGGCGAGGATGCTTGATTACAAAAATTACAAGTATTTAAAGAGTTTAGAAAATCTAAATATCTTATCTTGTGGGATAAGATTAAATCTCCAAAATGATTTATTGATTACAAAATAGAGGGTGATAACCACTCCATATCACACTGTATCTCTCAAAACTAAAACAAACTTCTTTCTATTTACAAAAGATGTGCCAAATGAGCTCAGAAACAGTCCATAACATGAGATCACCACCAATTACTTGATATCCTGAAAACAAAAAAGAAAATAAAAGATTTTAGATATCGTTATACCCAATAATTTCCACAAATTCGAATGAAGATAAACTGGCTACAGAATCAATTGATTATGTAGCTAGTTCTATTTTAACAACAAAAATCAAATTAAATCTATATACTTAAAAAAATGAATAAAATAAAACTAAGGCAATCAATCAAATATTTACCTCTTAACTGCATGCTAAATTTGATTCACATGATCTCAAAATTAACTATTGTTGTAACACTCTCAACATTCTTTACTATTATGTTCCCAGTCATTTTCAAACACTTGCCTTGCCTTTGAACAATGGACTTTAGCCTATGATTTTCATCCTTTAGCGAGTCGATCTGAATAGTGAGGGTTTTGATTTGCGATTGCAGAGTAGGTATTCTGTATAATATTTATCAATCCAAAACAAACAAACTTCACACCGTGAATCTGTGATAGTTGTTTGAGAATGTCCACGGCCATGTGTCAGAACGTATCCACTGTTGCCTGTGGGTTTTTTATCAAGCTTGATACCTGGAAATCCTTGACTATTCTTCAGGAAGGGTGGTGAATTATCTACGAAAGTATATGCCTGGCTGAGATCTGGCTTGAGGCAAGGAGGGTCTTCTTCGGCCAAGAATCTCTCAATCTTAGAATCAGAGCTCTCATGGACCTCGATCATTTTGATTGAGCTCACATGAGAGTTCAATTTATTTCGTAGGATTCTTGATATTAACCTACCTTCCCTTTTATTTTTAAACCCTATGTCCATGTCACCCTTAGATGGTTTGTATGAAGGCCTATTTGCATTCTTAGCAGAGGTGTTAGGATAGGAGTGTTGTTCATGGCCATGCAATTCAAAGGCTACCGGCTCAGCATCTATTTGCTCAAGCATAGGCTCATTGAGGATGGCTGTAACACAGGCTTATTTAGATGAAGGAACTACTCTGTCAGTGGCAGAGACTATGGTTTCTTCCATCATGGGCTTATCAACATTTTATGGTACTGTGTGTAACGAAACCATTTCGGATTAGGAAGGCGTCCCAATTATCATTTTTCAACTTTAGTTGATGAACTAACAGTATATTTATCAAACCGTGATGAAACAGATTGGAATTTAAATGTTGTCTCTTATACCTTTTCGCCATCTTATACAGGCTTCTCAATAAATAATAGGGCATATTTAACTGAAACCTCATGAAATTCATCAACAAACATATGTGATACAGAAAAATAAGACCAAAGCGACCCTCGCATGTCACAAATTGTCTCAGGATTTCTATAAAAGCATGCCACTGAGTTTTCAACAAGGATACAGACATACCTTTATCACAACAGTTGATTTTCCTAGAGGTGAAGAACAGGCTCCACGATACCTCCTCGACCTTGGCGTTTTTAAACAAATTTTGTCCGCTAAGTGGAAGACCTATCACGTGGCCTAAAAATTCCTCTGTGACCTCAAACTGAATGTCTCCTACCTTGGCTTGGAAGCCATCAAAAGAAAGGGCAAATTCCTAAGAAGTTTGCAAGTTAAAACCCTGAAATGTCTCAAGAAAATCGAGCCAGCCTTGACCCTTAAGGTCCTCCCTTGAATCATCACACATGAGTAGGGTTTGTGAGCCATTGGGTTCAATCCTTATGACCGGGGCCATGAGGGTTCGGAAGGAATATTAAAAAACACAGTGAGTATGGAAGGTTTCTAGGACAAAGAAGACCAGAGCAAAATCTCAGACCCAAAACTCATCAATACCCTAGCGCGTATGAAAAGAGTTTTTGCAATACAAAATGAAAGGCGTTTTGCGAAATAAGTGCCAAGAGTAAATACGAAACCCGAGACTTAGCTCAAAATGATGGGCTTATCATTGTCATACTTCCACCTCCCACAGGGTACAGGCCACGACCAGGTTCATTCAAAATTTATCATTGCGCAACAAGGTGGAGTTGGTTTCTAAAGTTTAGGAGAGGATAATTTTTGTGAACCAAAGTGTAGTGACAATAATAGGTCTTACCAAGAGACACAAAGATATATATCATAATTTAATTTTAGTGGATCCTTGGTGTTTCAAACAACAATTCAAAGAACACTTCACAATCAATGAGCCAGTTTAAAGAAATAAACAAGATGAGCTTCACAGCAAAAAAATCTTTTATTAAAAAAAACTTTAGAGACATCTACCTTTCATAAAACTTAGATAAAATGGTAATACAATCATAAGTTTTAATGTTTCATTCACGATTTCAGTCATGAACAAAGCATGAAAACGAAGAAAGGAAAACACTAGGAATAATCGAAACATCATATTCACAGTTTCAAAAATTTCTTATGAAAAGAAGTAACCATATGACCATGGGTAGGCAGCTACATAATTTATTATTTGATGCTTTAAAAGGGGAAACTGTGTAGGGATGCCAACAGGTATATATTTATTGATCAATGAGACATGAAATACATTGTGAATAGTCATGCATGCAGGTGAAGCAAGCATATAAGCTACTAGTCCAATCCTTTCTATAATTTCAAACGGTCCACACTATCTTGTTGCCAACTTAGAATAGTTTCCTAGCTTCAGGGAACTTATGTTGACTTTCACCTTCAAGAAAACATGATCACCCACTTTAAACTTCCTGTGGGCTCTACATTTTCTAGAATAGATTTTCTACCGGTCTTGGAAAGCCTTCAAATTCTACTTAATCTTTAACACTTTCTCTTCCATTTCCCCAAGCAACTCTATCCCAATTATTTCTCTATCGGCTGGGTTGTCCCAACTTATTGGTGTGTTGCACTTTCTTCCATAAAGTGCCTCAAATGGGATCATCTTCAGTGATTCTTGGTACCCATTGTTGTAAGCAAACTCTACCAAGTGTAGGTAATCTTCCCATATGGATGGTTTTTCCATCACATACATTCTTAACATATATTCTATCACTTGATTTACTCTTTCTATTTGTACATCAGACTTAGGATGATAAGTTGTGTCGAAGTTCAGGTTCATTCTAAACCCCTTGAATAATCATCTCCAAAATTTCGACGCAAATTTTGGGTCTCTGTCAGACACAATTGTCTTGGGAATATCGTGCAATTGTGCTACTTCCCTCATATAAATATCAACAACATTAGATGTCGTGTGAGTAGTCTTCAAGGGAATAAAATGGGCATCTTTCATAATCTTATCCACCACCACATGATGGAATCATCTTGCTTGTTTTTTCTGGGTAATTGTAAATTCTAACCTTGTACAATATCTACTGCAAACTGATATTCAGAAAAGAATATAAAATATATAATGGAAAATACAAACATTACACAGAGATTTTTCCCCTGGAAACCCAAACCGGGAAAACCAACATATATTATATTCATACGTTGTGTTACATTGTTTACAATACAATATACATATAGGAGCCAGTGGCATCCAAAACCCTAACCCAATGACCTGGATTAGTCCAAAACCCTAATTCCTTAACCGGAAATAGAAAACCATCGGCAAAAACCATGTGTCGAAAAACCACCTAAATATCATGTGGTCCCGGAAATATGTCGTCCCCGTAATATGTCTTCCTGGAAATATGTCATCCTGAAAAAAACATTTTGGGGGCGCTGCCCTCGAGCCCCCGCGCGGGGGGCTCCGACCCCCCTCTAACCCCCCTGCGCGCCCGACGTAGACACTCAGACACTACTACTCGTGCAAATAATATAACACATACCCAACATTCTCCCACTTGTTGTTTTCTTTGCACACAGGGGGTTACAAGGTTACATAGTCAACAATCCAGGGCAACAATGCCCATGGATCCTCTACACCAAG
>ML783784.1:769990-799280 GCA_009831015.1 Picea engelmannii
TTGTACTTGAACATTTAAGTGGGGTAAAAGGAGGTTGCCCCCTCGAAGAGGCTTATTATCTGAAATTATCTCTTTTTCAAGGCGTTGAGTACTTTTCCTGAGGTTTTTCTATGCTATATTGAAGTTTGGTTCTTAACATCTTGGCTCTGGGACGTCAGAGCTTCAGAGTTCCAGGAATTCAGACGATTTCACATCTGCACACCCAAAAAATCTTGAACCGTGAATCTCTAAATACTTCCACGTCACCCCTGGTGATGTCATCACGTCATGTCACTTCGGTGCTATGGAACTTCGGGGATTTATTCCTCCCACTCAATCATGAACCATTTATTTTGGAGTGTCAATTATTTAGACCTTGGAATCTGATGCCACGTGTCCCCTGTTACCAATGATTGAGATTAACTTTGGCCTTTGGGCCTTTGGGATTTCTTTACTCAATGATAAATGTAACACCTTTCCTCCGGCGTACCAAGTCTCCAAAATTCATGATCTAGTACCATGCATCTACTGGGGTCAATTTATCATGGTCCCAATCTAGTTAAATTCTTCGCCAAGGTTTTAACTACTTTATGTAACCATAAGAGGCCCCACCATCCATGCTCGAGAGGAGTTCCATGTGGAGAAATACTAGAAGAGGACACGTGGCCCAATCAGATGGGTGACACGTGTCTTTTTCTAACTGGCATTTCAATATTCCAAAGGTTCTTAACTCACTGACACATGGCACACATATCATGTGTCCACATTATCCTAGATGACGTTAGCAAGTCACATCACTTTGAGACTTCAGGACTTCAGGATTCAAAAGATTTCACACTAGCACACTCCAATTCTCTCGAACGTTAAACTCCTGAACAAGATGATCTTCTAACACGCGTCTCATTTTATGAACAGTCCGGATGAACTCCAAACTTTGGGACTTCGGTAGTTTTCTCCTTAGCACACTTTGTTTCTCTCTATTTTCAAATTCTCGAACAAGCCAATTTGCCAACACGTGTCCCTTTTGATGAACGATCTGGATTAAATTAGGACTTCAGGACTTCGAGAGTTTTCCCTCTATCACACTTTGTTTCTTCCGAATGTCGAATTCCCGAACAAGCCAATCTGCCAACATGTGTCCCTTTTGATGAATGGTTCGGATTAACTCTTGGCTTTGGGACTTCAAGAGTTTTCACTCTATCACACTTTGTTTCTCCTGAATGTCAAATTCTTGAACAAGCCAATCTGCCCACATGTGTCCTTTTTGATGAACTGTCGATATTAACTCTGGAATTTGGGACTTCAGGAGTTTTCACTCTAGCACACTCCATTTCTCCTGAAGTGCTGAACTTTTGAACTGTTGTGAGATATACGGTTCATAGTCACTTGCGCACAGATCTGATGGATGGGATATGTTCATCACCACTACACCTTACCTCTTTCTCTTGACTTGATCTAACGGATCTGATCTATCTTCGGCTGATCCAACTGTCAAGAAATTTTCCTTGGATCTATGACATATATCCCCTCCGGGACTTCATAGCTTCATCGCCTTTTCTCTCTTTTACAACAAATAACTTCAAACAGTCGGAGTGGTGAAGTCCCGAAGGAATTCAGTTATTAACCACCATGCTCCTTTTCCCAGATCTGACAGTTGTGAAGGATCTTCCTTCTCCTGAACAGATCCTACGGTCAAAATTATAAACTTTGTGGCCCAATACCACGGTTGCGGTGGTATCCTTCCTTTGTAGGTTTTCTTGAACCACTATACTTCCTAAGATTTTGAACACAGTCCACAGTCCAAGTGTTCACACAGTGCCTTCCTAACACTTCGGAATTCTCTGAACTTCGAATTTTTTCCATCTCGAAAACAATTCCCTCTGAAACCTTCACTTCAACTTCCACTAACATGGCTTATCCAGGCTCGGTGTTGAAACCATGTGTTGGCCCTCGACTAGGTTTTGTGGAAACGATGGTCATGTTTGACCAATTTTGGAACTTTGACAGGTTGGTCAAAGACGGAGTGCCAGGCGAAGTGGAGATCGTGGAATCTCGCCCCCTTTTGCGGGCCTTTTTGGGTTTAGGGTTTATTTAAAGGGTATGGGATGTCGACCCATGGGTTTACCCATGCTTTGGATCTTTTTGTAATGTATAAATAGAAATCTAGGCGATGTAAGTAGGTGGTGATAAGGGTGATATCATGTTAAGTGCAAGCAATGTAAGTAGTTGATCTATGTGATTGTAAAGGCTTTGTGCATACTATGTGTTGAGAACTTACAGAGCTAAGTGCAAGTGATTGTAAAGAGGCTTTGTGTTGTGCCAAGCTCAGGGAAGGAGGATATGGCGAGGTACGCGTATATCTCATATCCTATGCAGAGTTGGTTTTGTGGCTCTGTGCATATGAGAATATTGAAAGAAGATAATAAAGAAGACAAAGAGTTGATGGACGTAGCCACATGCTGGGGGTGAACCACATATATCATATGTTATGGTTTCTTTGTGTGATTGATGTGATTTATGCTTAGTGTTGTCACGTTTCTATATGTTAGATGCATCTGATATTTTAGCTTAGTGCTTAGTAATATCAATGAATGCTAGATATGATCTATTTCTATGTGCTAAGTTCTTGGATGTGTTAGATCTTGTTGAAGACTGTGTTTCTCTGTAATTAGGGCTTTACCTGTGATGTGAATAAGGGTTAAATACTAATGAATGTTAACTGCTAAGTTCTCTATTAATTATTGTAATCACATATCTGTGTCCCAGCTAGGTTGTAGACACTTGATTCTTGCAACCCCCTTGCCTCTACCTCGGGTGAGACTTCATCTTCTTCACAGGTGTTGTCGAAAGGGCTGGTAGTTAGGGTTTTGTTGGTGCATTGTTGAAGCATTAAACCTCGAGTTTTCCCTTGTGCCAAAAAATGGTTCTATTGTCGGGACCTGAAACTATGATTGTTGGGAACTAAAGAAAAGAAGAAAGCTATGTGCATAGATTTGTTGTTGTAGTGTGTAGTACTCTACTTGACTTGCGAATCTCTATGCTAAGAAAAGAAGCATGATCTAAAGAAAATAGGTAATATCTTAAAGCTTTGTTCTCTGATAAAAGGTAAGATAAGTGGGAATTTTTGTTTCAAAAGAATGGATCTAGGTATGTTTGATAGATTTGGTCCTAGTCTGAAAACTAGGGCATAGCTAGACGAAATAACATATGATATGAAAAGATCTGATAGAACTAGTGAAAAATATGTTATTCCTATGCATAGAAAGAACTGTTGGACTAACAAGTGGATGCAGGATCCTAGAAATAATTTTTTTCAGATCCACCACTGTGATCCCAGTGCATAGTACATGAAAGGTTGGGGATCGTTCAAGAGAAAGAGAGGATTGACTCTTTGTTATAATTGTAAAAGACCGAGACATATTGCTAAGGAATTCCCTGGTCGAGGTACTATTTTCCTTTGTTGTAAGGCTACTGGACATGAAGTTTTAGATTTCCCTAGAATTATTTCTAAAGTTGAAAAGATGAACATGAGACAACAAGACCATGAGGAAGGTCAAGAGACTAAGAATATGCTCAAGAAACAGAAAGAATCAGAGACTATATTATTGAAGATGAAAAAAACATTGAATGATCACAAAGACATCATTTTATCAGAGATCTTAAAAGAGAAAGAGTGCATAGAAACAAGAATAAGAGACTTCGACATAGACTGTGTATTGGATGCAGAAATTCATGTGAACATTATGACAGAAAAAACTTGAAGAATTTTGGGAAAGCCTGCTATGGTTCCTTCACTGGGAGGAATAAGATTGTTTAAAGGAAATTTGATAACCCTATGTGGAATACTTACCCATGTACTTATGAGTGCTCATGGAGCATCGACAAAAGAATAATTTGAGGTCATTAAGTTTGCTAAGAACAACACTCCTTTTGCACTTTTGTTAGGAAATACCTGGATTGAGAGAGATCAGATCCAAAGGAAATAAGAAGAAGAAGCTATAAAACAGAAAAAACAAGACTTAAAGGATTTCATGGATAGGATAATAGTGCGCTTAATCAAAGAACAAGAGGAAAATTCAAATCAATTGAGGACCAGAGACCTAGTTGTCGAAGTTAAAAGAATGCAGGAAGACTTTAAGAACTTATCCATGCAGGAGAGTAGAGCACCTACTCCAGAAGCAACAAGAAAAGAAGTTGTATCCTCAAATATTGTGGAATATCCTCAATAGTGTGAAGTTACTATGCTAAGATCAGGAAAGAATCAAAATGGAAAGAGGAACCCAGTGACTCAGATCACAGGAAAGAAAGCAAGGAAGCTCAGTAAGAAGAAAGAAAAGCTAGAAAAATTGTAGGAGGTTCTAGAGAAGACAGAAAGCTTGCAGAACTTGAAACTCACCGGAATAGCAGAACAACACTGACTGGCACTTCACCACGATGAAGCGATATGACTGTTGGAGGTGTCCCAACCGTCATAATGACACTCTAGAATGGATAGAAACACAGTTATTTCCAGAACGTTCGCCATTGGACCGTTGGGACCGCACCATAATGGATGGAATTTCATTGATTGAAGCATTCCTGCCGATTGGAGGAGTCCATTACGACGTTGTCTATTTATCCCTTCAAGCGTTGGACCGAGAACACTTTTTCCAATTGTGATTATCCGAGCCTACAGAGAACTAGTTTCTTTCACGTAGTGCTTATTGAAATCTCGACACCCATTCTATTACATTGAGTGTTCTCTCACCGACTTGAGATATCTGATCTTGAGAATGCGTGTCATATGAAATTAGCGTAGTATAAAATTCCATCGAAGAGATCCTAATAGACCTCATAGTTGAAAAGGTGATGTCCATAGGCGTACAAGCTTCATCGACGCGAGGATTGGAAGCATCCTCGTCGGCTGCGCAACATTGGTCTAGCCGACCCATTGCTGAGAAACATAGAAAGCATCGTGATGACTTGGAGAATGTGAAGCTCATCCCATCAATCCTTCCTGACTACATCCCGCCTCTGGCTAGCGTAGTGAGTCGTGACAGCGTCCTGAGGGACTTCAACTACACAGTGATCACCACATACCTCCCGAAGGGGATACGCGCAGTAGGACTCTAGTTGGAAAGGATTCTAACATTGAAGATCAACAACTATAACTTGGGAGACTGCAAGAACTATGGCATGCTCGCACCATACAAGTACTTGACCAAGACATCGGGGAAGAAGTCGAAGATAATCCCCCAACTATGGACCATGGACATCGCGAGGTCCATGATCCTCAATGTGATGAAGTTACCACACTTTGGAAGACACTAGGAGGTTAACGCATGTGTTAAAATCCTGCTATCATGCTTCTATGGAGGTTACCTATGGTTGGATAGGCACATCATAGTAGATTCTATGTTGATCCACCGGATCAACAGGTTAAGCATGCAAGGACCAGACCCACAGGAATTTTACCCAGGGAAGGTTGCAGATCGCACCCTGGCATAGACAATAAAAGACACCTGTGGTGATGTAGAGAAGGGGAAGCGGGGCTACAAGGTAGCCTCCATCCAAAACGACGCAGTGCACCTAGATTTCTAGTTGATCACTGGTAATATTGTTAGAAATAATAGGCCAATGCAGGTCACGGGGTTCGTCGTCGACCTCGCAGGAAAATGTGTTGAGGGGCTGCAAATGAACTGGGGGAGCTACCTCGTCAATCAGTTAGAGAAATACTATCGCAAAGCTTAGGATTAGGGATATGAATTTCATTTCAGTTGCATGTTGATTCACATTGCCTTCACTGCTTGGGATATGCTGGAAGGAGTGACCTTCCCTGAAATTGAACTATCTGAACCACTAGCTGTGAAGTTCACTATGCTATGGTATTCGAGCGACATGGAAAAGAAATGGCAGTCAAATGTGGTGTTCCACACCTATTTTCTACAATTGAAGAAGGACATTCAATCATTCCCTCGCATGACACCGAATACAGTGCATTGGTTCAGGCCATTTGCCTTGGAATGCAAGCAACTCAGCAGTCGAAGTGCGCAGACCTATGAGCACCTTGCAGAGAACCCTGAACTAAGGATATTGGAGTCATATCTCCAAGAAGCGAAGAAACAAGCAAAAACAATGCAAGCACAGCTGAAGTTATTGTCACCAGTAGAGAGGATGAAAATGTCATAGGAACAACGCACAGTTTAGCAATAGGTCCATGCCATCCAGAGTAAAGTCATGGAAGTGACCTAGAGGCTCTAGCCAATGAAAAATGAATAATGCACACTTTTTGAGGAGATTGAAGGACAAGGTGCATAGCTAGAACAAGTGGTCACCTCATTTGAACAATGATTAGAAGGACCTGTCACCGAGAAGGTCATTCAGGATTTTGCCGAGCAGGAGGATCCAACGAAACAACATGTCGAAACAGCTAGAGCCAAGATTGATTCCTTTGAGGCAGAGTTACCTAGATCAAACTGACTCAGGATGAGTCACAGGTGAGTGTTGGTAGCCTATTGGCCTTCGACATGGTTTTGTGGAAATTATGGTCATGTTTGACCAATTTTGGAACTTTGACAGGCTGGTTGAAGGCGGAGCGCCAGGCGAAGTGGAGATCGCAGGATCTCACCCCCTTTTGTAGGCCTTTTTGGGTTTAGGGTTTATGTAACAGGTATGGGATGTCGGTCCATGGTTTTAACCATGCTTTGGCCCCTTTTGTAATGTATAAATAGAAAGCTAAGCGATGTAAGTAGGTGGTGCTAAGGGTGTTAAAATATTGTGTAACTGCAAAGAATATTCTTATCCCCTTTTGTGGATAAATATAAAATATATTTATTATTGATTAGATCAATCCCCTTTTGTGGATTGATCATGTTAGATATTGTAAATGACCAAATCCCCTTTTGCAGATTGGTCAAACCCTAATTGTAATAGGCTAAATAAGAAGTTGACCCTAGAATATATTAAAGAGGCCCCAGAATATATTAAAAGTGGTTATAACCACCCAGACAAAGAAGGCCCTGCTAGTGAAGAGACACTTCCACACGTGCCAGAATTGTATAAATAAGAGAGGCCAATGCCTCATTTAGACACACACACAACTCACTCATCTAGTGTGCAAGTTTTGAAGGAAGTTGCAGTTGTCAGTTGCCGGAAGAAGGAAGATAGAGAGGCGTGTTGCTCAGTGTTGGATATTCTCTGATGTCTGGTTCATTATCTTGGCATTGTATTGGCTATCTATATTAAGGAAGTTTTGTTGGGTTTTCTTCCCCTTGAGGGTTTCCCAGGATAAATGCTTGTGTACTCTTGTGATTGTGTTTCTCTCAGTGATCTTGTCTATGCTATTGTTATCTAGTAAATTGAAAGTAACCTAATAATAGCAGAAACTTTAACATGGTTTCAGAGCTAAGATGAAGAGAGCATCTTTCACGGGAAAAAGAAAAATGTCACTGTTTTCATACATGAAAATTAGGGATTTTTATTGAAGAAGGTTTTCAGCCCCAAATCCATCTAGAAAGGTGTGCCCTATCTCAAGGAACATTTTGGCATCTTCAACGCACATTTTCAGTGGCTAGATCTCCCAGAAAGTGAAACCCTAGTTTTCACAAAGTACCAGAAGTACCAGAAAAACAGAGTACTAGAAGTACTAGACATACCAGAAGTACCAGAAAACCAGAAGCACCAGTCCAGAAATCCGCAAATCAAGTTTGAAGGGGTAAAATTTGGATTTTCAGAAATCTGACTATACCAGCATATTCGCCTCAGTCTAGCACATATTTTCGTGAGTTCATTTTTCAGATCCAAGAAATTTGATTTTTTTATTATTTCTATAGCCCAGAGGGCTAGGGTTTCTTCTACAAGAAAGAATGGCTACCAACATGAGGGTAGAAGATAGGTTGGAAGGATCTAGAAACTTCAGATCTTGGAAGCATAGGTTGCATATGACTCTAGACAAAAATGATCTCCTAGAACATGTTACAATGGGTGTACTAGAATTAGATGAAGAAGAGGAAAAGACCAAGCATACGAAGAATGAAAAGAAAGAAAAGAGAATCGTGTCAGATTCAGTAAAGAATCACTTGATCCCTCATATATCTGAACTATAGATAACAAGGTAAATGTATGAAGCACTCAACAAGTTATATCAAAGAAAAGACATTAGCCGAAATCTTACCTTAATAAATCAGCTTCGTAATATGAAGATGGACAACTCAGAATCTATCACATCCTATATTATGAGAGTTTCACAGATTAGAGATCAGCTTGTAGCTATTGGAGATGTCATTAGTGACAAAGAACTTGTAGCCACAACCCTAAATGGGTTTCCAACATTTTGGATTCCCTTTGTACAAGGAGTGTGTACAAGAAGCAAGTTACCCAAGTTTGATAAGTTATGGGCAGATTGCACGCATTAATAATCTAAACTTGCAGACCAACATAAGAGATTAATTGTTGATGAAGAGGAAGCTCTTACAATTCAAAAGAACAAAAGAAGTTCCTTCAGGAGGAACAATAAAGAAGCTAACTCCGAAAGAGTTCCAGATAAGAAGAGAGATGTTTCAAAGATCAGATGCTACAGCTGTCAAAAGTTGGGACACTTTTCCTATGACTGTCCTCAAGGAAAAGGGAAAATAAATCATCAAGCACATGTGGTAGAGGAAGAGGAATCTCCTCCCTCAAAGAAAGATTTAGTAGAAATTAACGATTATGTACTTTAAGTTGAAGATAGTTGATAGCAAATGATGGAGTTCGTGGAGCCTCCCCACACAAAAACAAAAGATAAGTATTCATGTTTATTTTTAGTATCTTTTTTACTTTAATACTTTATCATTACAAGTTAGATTTTTGTGAGAATGTGAATTAACCTCATTTTAGTTCAGTGTCTATACAGACTTATCAAAGAAAAGGATAAAGAGCTAAAATATATATTTCAGGTATGATCACTCATGAGAGTGACAAAGAAAGCATACTGTAAGTAAACAAGTCTCAGAAGAAAGAACTTATGACATGACTTGCAACATGAGAAGGACGTATGATATGGTGTCAGTCAGTGAAGACCAAACAATATCTAGTATTTATATAGGAGCAGGAGGCTCCTAAAGATGCAAAACATAAATATTCAAGATGAAGAAAAAGATGGATACTCAGATATAGTGGATGAGATGCAGGTAACTACAGGTTGCTCCAATACCATTCTTATAGATGCAGAGGGAGCAGGTTGATCCAATATGAAGACATAAAGAAATAAATATTCAAACTCAAGAAGGCACCCAGGATATTACAGAAGAAAATTTCAAGGATGATGATTAGAAGCTATTAGCTTGGTGCAAGAGGGAGCCATGTCTCCGAGTTCGAAATGAAGGATCGTGATTTGATGCAATTAGAAAAGCAGATGGATGGTGCCCAGATATTTTGATCAAGATGAAATCTATCCAGTAGATGGATGGTGCCCAACATATGGGTAGCATGGTATTATACCATTGAAATTTTTTGGACCACAAGAGATTTTTTTTTTGATCCCATAGCTAGACCTTCGTAGAGAAGGAGAAAGAGAAAAGAACTTCGAAGAGAAGGAAAGAGAAATCCCACAGGTAGACCTTCATAGAGAAGGAAAAGAGAAGGAAGAGACCTTCGTAGAGAAGGGGATTAAGAAATTTTCCAAGGTTGGCCTTTGTCCAAGTGTTGAGTTTTGGATATTGTAGGGACATGCTAGAATACCCTTGTAGAGAGGGGTGTGACCACCCTCGTAGAGAGGAGTGTGGATGTTTCTCCAAGGGACAACAGGAAGATACTCTCCTGTGGCCAAGGATGGAGTAGCCTGGAACACAAACCTTGACCATGTGGAATGGTTAGTTGGCTCTTGAGGTTTGTGTCATGATCCTGCGTGGATCATGGAAAGGGAGTCTAGTCTTGACCAGGCTAGCATCTTCGCTTCTCTAGTTCATGTGGCATGACTAGGAGTGAAGCTATGGTAGAGGTCCTCCCCAGTTGATGGGTGAGATATATGACTACAAGAGAAGGGAGAACATAAAAGGAAAGGAAAAACCCATATAATATCTTCTGTGTGAAGATAAGACATCTTCTGTGTGAAGATAAGATATCTTCTATGTGAAGATAAGAAAGAAGTATCTTCTATGTGAAGATGAAAGAAAGAAAGAGTATCTTCTACGTGAAGATAAAGAGAAAAAAACTTCCGATGATTTATAGATATGCCAGTCAATGATCATGATATCAGATGACCAAGTGGATGCCTCCAGTTATCTAGTTAACGATGATTACCCAATTGATGATGTTTCCCAGTTGATGATGTTATTCAGTGGATGCTGCTACCTAGTTGATGTCGACATCCAGTGACCTGTCAAAAGATAAAGAATATCCTTCTTGTTAAGAGGGAGTGTTAAAATATTGTGTAACTGCAAAAAATATTCTTATCCCCTTTTGTGGATAAAGATAAAATATATTTATTATTGATTAGATCAATCCCCTTTTGTGGATTGATCATGTCGGGTATTGTAAATGACCAAATCCCCTTTTGTGGATTGGTCAAACCCTAATTGTAATAGGCTAAATAAGAAGTTGGCCCCATAATATATTAAAGAGGCCCCAAAATATATTAAAGGTGGTTATAACCACCCAGAAGAAGAAGTCGGCCCTGCCGGTGAAGAGACACTTCCACACATGCCAAAATTGTATAAATAAGAGAGGCCAGTGCCTCATTTAGACACACACACAGCTCACTCATCTAGTGCGTAAGTTTTGAAGGAAGCTGCAGTTGTCGGTTGCCAGAAGAAGCAAGAGAGAGAGGCATGTTGCTCAGTGTTGGATATTCTCTGTTGTCTGGTTCATTATCTTGGCAATGTATTGGCTATCTATATTAAGGAAGTTTTGTTGGGTTTTCTTCCCCTTGAGGGTTTCCCAGGATAAATGCTTGTGTACTCTTGTGATTGTGTTTCTCTCATTGATCCTGCCTATGTTATTGTTATCTAGTAAATTGAAAGTACCCTAATAATAGCAGAAACTTTAACAAAGGGTGATATCATGCTAAGTGCAAGCAATGTAAGTAGTTGATCTATGTGATTGTAAAGGCTTTGTGCATACTATCTGTTGAGAACTTGCAGAGCTGAGTGCAAGTGATTGTAAAGAGGCTTTATGTTGTGCCAAGCTCAGGGAAGGAGGATTTGGTGAGGTACGCACAGATATCCTATCCTATGCGGAGTTGGTTTTGTGGCTCTGTGCATGTGAGAATATTGAAAGAAGATAATAAAGAAGACGAAGAGTTGGTGGACGTAGCCCCATGCTGGGGGTGAACCACGTATATCATGTGTTATGGTTGCTTTATTTGATTGATGTGATTTATGATTAGTGTTGTTATATTTCTGTATGTTAGATGCATTTGATATAGTAGCTTAGTGCTTAGTAATATGAATGAATGCTAGATCTAATCTATTTCTATGTGCTAAGTGCTTGTATATGTTAGATCTTGTTGAATACTGTGTTGCTCCATAATTAGGGTTTTACCTGCGATATGAATAAGGGTTAAATGATAATGAATGTTAACTGCTAAGTGCTCTATTAAGTATTGTAATCAAAGATCTGTGTCCAAGCTAGGTTGTAGACACTTGAGTCATGTAACCCCCCTGCCTCTACCTTCGTTGAGACTTCATCTACTTCGCAGGTTTTGTTGAAAGGGTCGGTAGTTATGGTTTTTTTGGTGCATTGTTGAAGCGTTGAACCTAGGGTCTACCCCTGTGCCAACACCATGGCTTTGATACCATTTTGTAATGTAACGTACCAACCACCAATAAGTCGGGCATCATCACTGAGTAAAAATATTTTTTCTCTGATATCATTTTGTAACATCCACAACCACCAACAGGTCGACCATCGTCACTAAGTAAAAATATTTTTTCTCTTATACCATTTTGTAAAGTCCCCGACCACCCAGGTCGGGCCATGCTACTCTATAGAACACTCGGATACCATCTTGTAACATTTCATGGCCCCTCAATAGGCTGAAAACACGCTACCTCAAACACACGTGGTCTCAAGCTCTATTATAGGTAATTAGAATTTTCCATGCCTAGACATAGACCTTTTGGGCAATGGTAGATAGAGCTCTTTGCAGAATAAATCACATATAAACCCAACAACAATAAATAGAGATAACATGATACATACATGTAGAGAAACACATGATATTATTACAAGAATCACAGACAAGCACTAAAATACATCATTTAACCATTAAGCATAGAAAAGATACTTATCTCTTAATTGAAGTACACCAACCATGTGCATACCTTCCACGAACCTCCTAGTCGTAGACCACACTGCTCCTCACTCTAAGCAGGGTCACCCCTGATCTAGGACTAAACTTCATCGGGCAAGGGATTCCTAGGCTAGGCAGGGACAACAAGAAGTTGCACATTACAACAGGAAGTTGCATAGTACAACAGGAAGGGTTTCCTCCAAGGAGCCACTTATTCCCCACATGCACATCCCATCCCAA
Organism: Picea engelmannii; assembly: GCA_009831015.1. Taxonomy (NCBI): domain Eukaryota; kingdom Viridiplantae; phylum Streptophyta; class Pinopsida; order Pinales; family Pinaceae; genus Picea; species Picea engelmannii. The sequence continues at coordinate 782,457 of ML783784.1, forward strand.
GAGTGTACACCTTCATTGTCACACAGTCCATTGGCTGCTACACCTCAAAGATTTGTAGCTTCTACTTAACTCCCTCCAGGAGAACTCACTTCCTGAGCACACTCTCTCACCTGGAGAGAGTTGCTCACAGGCCTGACAACCTACTTCTTCTATCCACGAGCCTGACAACCCGCTTCTTCACTCCCTCTCCTCAACACACGTGCATGGTGATGCAAACAACAGAAACTGGATGTGGGAAATGGTAATGACCAGACAATACGCATGCAACCCCCAGGGTACAGGTGCAACAAGGGTATCAATTCGGCTTGTTGCAGAGGTTCGGGGTGTTTCAGGAATTCCACAATGGTGTTACAGGGTTACTATGTGCTTGTTGGGTGCGTTGGTCAATCCGGGTAACGGATAGCCAACATGGTCAGAATGGTGAGAATGGTCAGAATTCCCCCCCCCCATAAATCTTCATGCATTTTGGATGACACTTGGCTCTCCAGGAGCACGTTTCCCCCCACTTGGAACTCATTCTTCTCCCTAAAGGAACTTAGGATAAATTAATATCCTCTTTACATCATTTTGGAATAATAATATATTATTCTGTTAGGCTCTTAAGCTTAGCCTTTTTTCCTCATTCTCTTAGCATCCTCCCTTGCCCAAACTAGTGGAGTTTAGTCCCCCGTACTCTTTCTTTGTGGTCAATCAACACGCAAAAATGTTGTTATATTAATAATATGAATATTTACATGTACAAAATAGAATCATGGCCTTTAACATCTAGGCTCCCGGCCTAATCAATACATAAGCCTAGAAACTTATAAATACTTGGCTCACCAGCCTACAAAACATGTTACATTCCTAATTAAAACTGGGGCGTGTCCTTGGGGTATTATATAGAGGGTCTAGCTTGTCCAAGGATTCCCTTTCTTCTTCACCTTTTGAATCATAGAATAGGGTATCATCAAAAACCTGAAAATAAAAGTGACTAACATAATCCTCTTCTTTTTTTGCATGAGGAATAGGATCTTGGATGGCTTCATCAGAGGGAGGAGCACACATTAATACTTCATCATCATGTTTTATATCTTCAAGATCTTACTCTTCAACCAGGTCTTCATTATCCTCGGTAAAATCATGAGTAAATTCTTTCTCTTCCTCATGGGATTGGAAACCTTCATTGGGATCCCTCTCCTCAACCTATTGTTGGTCGATGACTTGTTCCCTTATTTCCTCGAATTTACTAAAAAATATCTCAAGGGAAACTAATCTCTCCATACTAAGAGTATCTGGGGTATCTTTGGGTTCATCAACTTTGATTTTTGGAGTAAAGAGGTGTTCTCCCTTAAACAAGGAGATATTTTCTTCGATTTGTATAGCCATGTGATAAGATTTTTGGATTGTTCTTGGCCCTTTTTCATTGAGGAGAAACCCTATTTTAACTAAGAGTGCATTGGTATATAGGTAAATGAGGTACTTGTCTTTAGGATGATGGCTTCTAGGAATTTTTTGTAGCAAATTCTCAAACCTGGTATGGAATTCCTTGACAGTCTCATTTTTAGTTTGTTTCATGTACTCGAGTATTTTTATTGGCATGTGTATATCTTCTAATTTAATACCCCATCTATCGAGAATGATTTCTTCTAACTAGTCCATAGATGTGATACTAGAATCAGGGAGATCATCATACCCTAGCATTTCCATGAAGAGTGGCAGAGAAACGTTTCGTCGCCAAATCTTCAACATCATCACTGATAGGGTGGAGTCGAAAGAAATCCCAAAATAACTCCTCACAAAAGAGGAGAGGTCTGAAATTTGTTCCCTATTTGGGAGTTCTTGGCTAAAATAGTGTGGCGCACTTGTCTTGGACGCTAAATTTTGCAACTTGGATAATTTTTTGGTGAAGTTACTTGGCAATCTAGGGTTTTATTGCTTGATTACTCTTAGTGAAGTAAGTAAATCTGCAATTGTCATTTCATTTTGAATGGCTATGGTATATTTTCTTATTCATGTTAAAGATTATGAAATTGCTTGCTTGACAAACCCTAGGAGTAAAGGACTTAAGGTACTACTTCTTTGCTCTTCATTTTCTAGACTTTACTAAAGTGGTTTGACTTAGATAAACTTCTAAATCTCTAAAATACTAGAACTTTAGAAGTTGTTTTATAGTTGTTGTTGTTCTTAATATCTTTCAATGGTCTAACGAGGAGGAAGGCGCTAGGGCCTAGAAGTGCCTACTCTCTAGTAGCTCACCTCCCTAAAGTTTAGATCCTAGAAGACCTAAAGTGATAACTCCTCTAATATCCATTCTTCACTTAGACAAATATAATCATTGTTGTTTTTATTTCCAAGTGAAATTCACCATCTATTGACTCCATTACCCCTCACAAAGGTACTAGTCTTCACCCCTTTCCTCTTTGAGAAATCATCAACCTTCAAACTCAACTTCTACTTGCTACCCTACAAACTAAAACTAACCCTAAATTAGCCTAGATTACTTGTATTTTTTTTGTTGTTATAAAATATTGCTACAACCATCTAAATGCAACAAATTTTCTGCAAAATTGACCTTAAATGCTAGTTAGACACTTTAAAAATTGCATATGGTAATTACTTATCATTTTTCCTGCTAAAAGCTAACTTTTATTGTCTTTTCACGCAATTCTGAGTACTAATTCTTGTTGTTGTTATAAACATTTGCTACAGCCATCTTGATGCAAAAAAAATTCTGCAAAATCCATATTAAATGCTAGCTAAATACTTCCAAACTTGCTTGAGATATTTGATTATCAATATGCCTAATAAATGTTATCATTTCACTGTCTTTTCAGGCAATTTAGAGAGATAATTCTTGCAATTGTTACAAAATACTTCTTGTTGTTGTAAAACATCATTTAGCTGCAATTTTATATCATCTAGCTTATATTTCAAAGGTTCATTGTCTTATTGAAGCACTAACATCATTTTGTACTTGAAAACTTCCATATTTTTCTTTGTTGTCTTGTTCTGGGCAGGTACACTTCATCTTTACTTTTGCTTCATATCCTAAAGACATAAAAAACCTTTTGACTTGAGTGACTAGTGAGAGGGGGGTATTCTTGCATCTTTATCTTATTTCATCAGCCTTTTAGGTCACTAGGGATGTATCCCTTGGGGTAATCTTAACATACTCCTAAACATAAAGGGGTTTCCTATTAAGGTGGCAGTGATAGGTCACCCCCTTGTTACATAAATCTTTCTTTGGGCTTTAGGCAAGTACAGATTGCACGATAACACACATGACTAATCTCGGGGAGGAAATAAAATATATGATTCATATCCTCCCATGGATTTTCAGCTCTAGTCATTGCCTCAATAATATCCTCATATGAAGGAAAGACAATATCAAGATAGGAATTTGAGGAATTTTTATCCCAAAAAGGTTCTGGAAAATGATCCTCCTCCTCCATCAACAAAGGAGTTTGATCTGAGTCTATAGTATCTTTTTGTATAGCTTGATAAGTGACTTCCACTAAAGATAGTGGAATAGCCATCTCACCATGCGTACGACCTCTTACCGATTTGTACGGCGAGGGTAACACCCATGGGTATCGTAGATACGATGCTTTGAAAGCAGTGACTCTTGTAACAAGAGTCGGGGGACTCGAATTTTGGTAGCTGACTGGGGTGGCACAAATGTAGGACAACGGAGATGGAAAATTAAAGGTACCCACAAGCGAAGGATACATTCCAATATGGATGCTCTTAATTTTCAACTGAGAGTTCTCAATCTATGAAACTGTGGATCCTTGATTGACCATGGAGCTAGAATGGTTAAAATCCATCTGATCGGTAGTCACAATCCTTCCCTCATGGGGAAAACATAAAATTCAAAATACCTATGAGACAACAACTATCATCGCGTAATTCCAACTCCTTCCCAATAAAAAATTATAGTTGAGTGGCATGTCGACTACTTCTACTTCTATGGAAATGAACTTGCCTCCTAACTAGACTAGAAAAGAGGAAATAAGCTTGTGTGATCTAAATAATCATCCATCAAACGCGGTTAACAAAGTCAGAGAAGGTGTGAGCTCTGGAGATTCGATAACTTTCTAGTAGGATAACGATATGACGTAGGTGGAAGCTCCCTCATCAACAACAATTCTCCTGATGACGTGCTTTGTGTAAACAACATCAATCTAGAAGGCTACATGATAAGGAAGATGAGGCTTCACATCAATAGCGTCAAAGTTTATAGTGAGTGGGATGGAAGAATCCGTCGCTCCGGTCATGGATAACAATGAAATTCATTGTACGGGGAAACTCTGAAGCACCTCAAGAGAAGACATCGCAGACGACGTTTGAGGTAAATCCTCAATGATAGAGTAGTTGGGTGCAGCAATGTAATTAGGTTTGTGTGATGCTCTTTTTTTAGATATGTGCATCATTGTTTCCTTCTCAGGATTCTATATATGGAGAGGTTCATGAGGATCAAAAGTCTCCTTTCCCTTTGTTATCGACTCCTAATTACTATAATCTTGAGACCTAGTCAAGAAATCTACCTCCTCTTCTTTTAACTTCGAATAATTGACCATGTTAATGAATGAGAAAGATCTTTCCAACAAAGGTGCACCAGAAGTGCCCCCTTGTGGATTGGAAGTGGAAGAGGCAACCTACACATTTTTCCATTGCGGGAACATATTTTGCAATACAATAGGTTTTTGTTGTTGTTGAAACTTTATTAAACAATGGGCATCTTCCATATTTGGGCATTGATGAGTGAGGTGATCATCCCCACAAAAATTTCAAGGGAATTTCACCTTTTTCTTTTCACTCTTTTCCCCTTCAACATTATTGTTAGGATTTTTTTCATTTCCCCCACTACCCTTCTTTCCTTTGCCTTTATTTTTCTCTCTGTGATGTTGAGGAACCTTTCGAGTCTTCGATTGCATAGTGTGTACATCTGAGGAATGGGTTGTGGGGGTGGTTGAGCCATAGGTCAGACTAGTCGTAGTTTCTTGAATTGACAACTACTGCATCCGATTAGAGACCAGGTCTGAGGCTTTGCTTCGAGAGGAACCAACAATGTCATTAGCATGTGGTCCCAACTTCAGTTTTGATAATTCGAGGGTTGATCAAGGTGCATTAGGCATAATATCATAGAGAATTCCAAATTGAGAGTAAATCAACTCCAATTGTTGTGCTATGAAGATTTCATGTTCTTCCGTGAATACTCCTGAAGTTGCTACATCCTTAGAAATATAAGGATGAAATGACTTTAGGAACCACTCTAGGGGAAAATCTAGCAGAACCGTGGCTTTAATCAAAATTTTGTGTCTCCTCCATTCCCAAATATAATTGGAAATGTGCATAGCCTTGTCTTGCACAAAATTGGCCAAAAGTTATGTCCCAGTGTCATATCAGACAGACAAAACTATAGAAATACAGAGTGAAAGACTCGTTAGAATGGTGGCAGCTTATCTCTAAGAAGAGAAGTGTCAACTACGCTCATTCACAAGAAAATGATCGTTACAATGAGGCTCCAAATGTCTTTTTAACATAAAGTAAATCCAATACCCTAACCTCGGAAGATGAAAAGTCAACAATTTTTTAGATCCCGTTTTGGGTAGTTTGGTGTATGAAAGAAGAAATTTATTTTGGGGGCTCAATAAAAGCCTTTGGTTGCCATTGAGGTGCCCTATCGCAAAAAACTTCATTTAGACCCTCAAAATGACCCCATAAATTTAAGAAGACTAAAAATAATAATATGATAATTACTTGGGATAATATCATTGATTCCTTAATTGTAGTTAATATTTCTTAAATCTTTTAATTGATGAAGTTACGGATTGTTTCTCACTTTGTTTAGCTTATAAAAAACTATATAGCCTATGAAATAATTCATCAAGACGTCCTTCCACAATACCATAGGAGTTGGTTATATTAAATTCATAAATTTAGTTTTATAACATTATCTTAATATATATATATATATAGTATTAACAATCAACTATGCGTTCAACTATGGTATTAACAATCATGTATGCGTTCAATTCCTCGTTGGTTGTCAATACTTGTTAACCAGTCAGATCTTTCCTTATGCTACCACCCAACCCAAGAAGAATAGCAAGTTAACATCTAAATATTTATAACAGTGACGTAGCACGAGTGTACGCGTTGAGGTGATTGCGGAGAGTGAGAAACGAGATCGAATTAATGTTAAATTGGGGTGGGTTGGTTTTCACAATGGAATCCTTCCATTCTATTTGGTTGGTTTGGTTTTGACAACGGAATCTTTCCATTCTATTTGTTTCCACTTGAACTTGAGCTTGATTTAGACCATTAAACCATGTTTAAACTTCACATAATGAAATTCTGCATGTACTTGTTTATTTATTAAATAAATAATGCATGCAAAAATAGTATTCAATTGTATATTATAGTTTCCAATTTATTATTGATAATCGTTACTTATATGTATGGAGGAACAAATTATAAATAATACTATTATGAAGTTTTGTGGCTCATCTCAACAAAACATACAAATTAATGTGATAATTAATTAATTGCATGTCTGTGTCTTGGCTACGTGGTTGTATATCTTAAACCACGACTTGCAGGGTGGATTTCCGTTGCTAGCTGGCTCCTAGGTGCAGCCTTCATCGCCGAAGAGTTGTCTTCTATGGAAAAGCTGATCCATGTAAGTGGTAATTGTATTCGATAGATTCGTTCTTCACTGTCTCTAACACAAATAGGTAACTATCATCCTGCATCAATTTTTGAACTCTTGGATCCAAGGTTGTTTCAGCTTCAACCTATAGTTTTCACTTTGTCATGAGGTTGTTTCATCTTCAACCTGTGGTAGTTTCACTTTCTCCTGCACTGACTTGTCCATCAGTTGCATGCTTGGGTAGCAACGTCCTTAAATTCGTCCCAACATTTTTAGTCGTCATCACCGAGATTTGAATGCATTACCATGATTCATGGGCATTTTTTATACTTGCAATATGGATGCATTTGAAGTTACTGTAATAATTATTTAATTTTCTTTTTAACAATGTTTAATACAACTAGGTCATTGTCATCTGGCTGCTTCAATTTTTGAATTGTTAAATCCAAGGTTGTTTCAGCTTCGACCTGTAGTAGTTTCACTTTGTCCTTCAGGGTGTCCACTGACTTGTCCATCAATTGCATGCTTGGGTCGCGACGTCCTTGAATTCATCTCAACATTTTTAATGATCATCACCGAATTTTGAATGCATTACCATTATCCATGGGCATTTTCTATACCTGCAATATGTATGCATTTGAAGTCACTGTAATGTTTATTCTATTTTATTTTTAACAGTGGTTTACAAGTACCTGGTATTCATGCGGATTCTGAAGAGATAGAATATCGCACGGCCATACAGATCGATCCCACCCAACCTTTTTCTCCGAATTACCTTGGGATAGTGGCCCTTAAACTTCTACCTTTACCCTTGCTTCCACTATTTTTGCCCTGTTGATGGGTTAAAAAAAAAGGGTCTAGTCCCAACTAGTTGCGTCCTACTCCATGTTCAACATATTTTCCTATATTAATCTGGCTCAGGATTAGGTCCATGAGGGCACCATCCCAAAATAATCAAGCCCACAATAGGCCCAGGATCACTAGTAGCAGCAAAGGTATAATTCAAGGGGGTAGTAGCGTCTTAGGAGATAGCTTAGAGGGAGAATGTCAAGGGAGCAGTGCCATCGTAGGAGATATCTTAGCGGGATATAGCATTTACTAGCAGTTAATTGGAGAGACATCATTCTCATTAATAAATAAGGGTAAAATTAAGTATATAAATATGGTTCTCCGGTTGACTTTGCTGCTGTTGAGCTGGAGATATTGGTTGGTCCCTTATCTTGGCAAGGGTATCCATTGTGGATGGTGCCCTAAACCCAATGTTTTCGTTCCAACCCTATCGATTGTTTGAATTACATCATGCAAATAAAGCAGTCACGTTCTTCACTTGGAATTTTGGTTTCTCGTTAGAAAGAGTTTTGCGATTCATTAGCTCCGTTCCTCGATTTTGCCACTATAAGGTTTGGCTATGTTGTCGCTATCAGCATATGCTAATAGCTGGGGCAACAAGAAGTTGTTCTCTATCTCTTCTCTTTGCAGCAGGAATGTTAACAATATGGATTACACAGTAATTCAATAAAAAGATAGAAAAACCATAACACGATCTAGACCAATTGCAAGCAGGATACAACGATAAAATTAGAGAATTGAATATAGGGTTAACTAGATTTCTTTTAAGAATAGGAGTATCATGAAGGATACAAGTAACATGCAGAGAGTTTAATAATTGTTGGCATATTTGGTTTTGTTAATTACACAACCATTGGTATTTTTCTTTCATAACATATTCATGTCTTTTCGTTAGTGTTAATATTAATAAGGTTTTTCAATAAAATAGAATAAGGTGGATGTAAGAAGACTTAATAAAAGATTTTGCTTCTAGAAGGATCTTCTAGATGCTTCTCTTAATAGACATATTTAAGGATCTTCTAGATGCTTCTCTTAATAGACATATTTAGTATAAATAAGGGTTGAGGGTATGAAAACCCAAGCTTGGAGATTATTGTAACAGAGTGCTGTTTGACTGGAGGTTGCCCCCTTGAATGAATAGGCTTGTGAACATTGTTTTCTGAATCAAAGTGTTATTTCAGTTGTTGCTCTTATATTATTTATGTGTTATTGTGGAGATTATGCTCGTTATATTACTGTTATTCTACCATTTCTAACATTTCATTTCTGTTCTGTGTATTTATTATATCTGATATCTTCCTTTATATAGATTACACATACTGATCAATCCAAATGCTAGAAAGACTAGACACTAGAAACATAAATCAAATTGGAGAATTAGGATTGTAGGGTTCATAGATGCCAATCCACATATATTCGTACAGGTCTGCAGATAGGATGAGATGGATTAACTATTTACGGCATGGCTTTAAATGAGGTGCATTTTCCCGTCGAGGAAAGCAATTCATCATACACTTACAATCCCTTCTCGGTACAGGTTTCTATCTTTTTGCGAATTTCTTTCTTTTCTATGAACATATAGTCAGAGCATTGTATTCCCTACTTGTCTTTCCATTAACATGGGAAATGAATCACATGATTGACTATGCTATGCAGGTGGTCTCAAATTGGAGCAAGATTCTCACGACTGATAAGTTATAACAATATCAAGAACCATTGGAACACTTTTATTATGAAGAATAAGGTGAAGATGAAACAATCAAGCGAAAATGGATTTTATCAAAGAAGTTTATACAAACCAACCAAAGGTATAAATATTCACATGGAAATTCTTTATTTATACAAACCAACCAAAGGTTGCATCTCATCCATCCAGCTTGCAAATAGCCACCACTATCTTTGCCTAGCCAAATAGAACTGAATTGCAGGTTGAAGATTCACAAAGTTCTATTCCCTTTTTCTTTACAGGCCAATGTGGTTGATTCTCCTCTACAGGATGGTGCAGGGTGGTATGGGTTTGTTGAGGCCCTCTTGTCCCCCTTTTTCTTTACAGGCCAATGTGGCTGATTCTTCTATGCAGGATGGTGCAGGGGCGGTATGGGTTTGTTGAGGCCCTCTTGTGAAGGCGGTGGAAAACTTATGAAGGTGGTGGAAACTGTGGCCACATTTGTCAGCCCTGGTATTGAAATGGTATGGGTTTGTTGAGGCCCTCTTCTGAAGGCGGTGGAAAACTTTTGAAGGTGGTGGAAACTGTGGCCGCATTTGTCAACCCTGATATTGAAATGCAAATCGAGTGACTTTCCCTTCATTGATATGATATTGAAATCCAAATCGAGTGACTTTCCCTTCATTGATTGTCTAACTTATCCTTTCAGGTCTGAAAACTGTGGCCACATTTGTCAGCCCTAATATTGAAATGCAAATCGAGTGACTTTGCTTTCATTGATATGATATTGAAATGCAAATCGAGTGACTTGCCTTTCATTTATTGTCTAACTTGTCCTTTCAGGTCTGTTTGGCAGTAGACTCAGGTCCTTACCCTTTCAAGTTTGTTTGGAAATAGACTGGACATAAATTCCTTTCAAGTTTGTTTGGAAATAGACTGGACATAAATTTAATGGTATCAATTAATAGATGCAAAGTCCCCATGGTCGTCCTCCTTAGAAATAACTTTAACAAACTTAGTTTATAAAAAACAAACTGCAAATAAAAAAAATGACAATGCATAAGACCTAAAAAGAGTTTCAATGAATATTTTATAGACTTAGGTTAACATTGATAAAAAAAATCTGTAATAAATTAGTTATTTTATAGACTGAGGTTAATATTGATAAAAGAGCTCCGTATAAATTGGTTATGGGCCAAAAGAACTCAATAAGAGTACCAACTTATTGGCCAATAATATGCTTATAAAAATAAATAAAATATCATAAAAAAATAAATATATATTTTTTTCTATATATAATTTTTAAGTTATATAAACTTTGAGAAGCACACAAATATATGTGATCAAACGGAAAGTAATTGAAGCTTAAATCGCTATAGTCGGGCTCTTCGGCAAGAACTAAGAAGAAAGCAAAAAAATTAAAAAAAAATATTTACTTTTTAATTTTAAGTAGAAAGTAAACTCTAAACCGAGTATGAAATTCCTTCACAATTTTGGATGACCTAAATAAAATAGTGTGTCCCAGTTTATGAACGGAATATGAAATTCCTTCACAATTTTGGATGAACTAAATAAAATAGTGTCCCACTTTATGAACTATAAAATCGTATGGAGTTGTATACACATGACATGACATCATGAAGACATTCTTTTCATATTTCAATTTTTAAAAACATTGAACAGTTATATTATGACTTCAATGTTAGTTAACATTGACTAAATGGGATATAGTGTTAAATTAATATAATACAAGTATTTGTATTACAGTTATTATTATTTTTTTTGTTAGAATTAGTATTAAATATTATAATAAAAAAAATATTAATGTGAAGTGTAACCGGTAAGAGATAATACGAGTGATATTATTTAACAAATTTTAAAATATAATAACGTTAACACTATAAATTTATAAATTTTTCATATATTGGGTAAGAGTTAGCATACATGGTTTATATGGTTAGAAGTTATGTTATTATTACGGGAAAATGTACCTTTAATATCATATGATATAATAAGTATTATAATTGGGTATATTATATGAATGTGTATAAAATGTTATTTAATTAATTAATTTTTATTTATTTATTTTTATTTTTAATTTAAAGATGGTGAATAGTTAATGATTAATTGTTTCAATTTGTTATTAGATTATTAATTTAATAATAAAAAAATGACACATTTTGAGTTAAATTCAAACTTGTGTTATTGTTTTCAATCCATATTAACTTAATCTTATATCGTCCTTTCATGTTATAAGGAAGACTAATGTACTATATATATAAAAAAGGCACGATTTAACTTCAGATCTATCATGCATGGAGAGGGATGGAATCCTTGGAGGTGCAAACCTTTCCTCAAGTGTTTTTCATCTAAAAAAGTTTTCACCTCAAAGGACTTGATCCCTCTCTGTGCATAATAAGAGTTAAGATGCATCTACGGTGGATCTTAGTGTGTGTGTGTGTGTTGGAGATATTTCAAACACACCCATGATTTATTTTTTCTAAGGTTTTCCCTATGTTTATTAGTCATTATCCAATCTCCTATAGTTTAGGGAGAGTATTCATTTTCCTACATTCTAGAAGAATATTCTCTTCAGTTCACACTTTGGTTTGATCAGTTGAGTGGAGTCTAGATGCCACATTGGGATCATCACCATGCAACATTGGGATCATCACCAGCTAATGCACATTGTCCTTGGGATTATCACTAGACTAGTGCATTACTCATGATTCCCTAATCTCCTCCTCACTTCACTATGTTTCAGTCAGTTAACTGAAGACTGCGAGACTAGTTAATTGAGACTAGGTGGTAGTTTACTCTCGTAATTGTCGGTGTGTGTCCAATTCACTCTAGACCACCACTATGGCACATTGGTTTTTCCTCCAATGTGCATTAGTTGAGTTATACATAGTGTATCATGTGTAAATTATCATTCATTCATTTGGTTAATGAGAATTCTTCCATTATTTCTCTCATGTTTCTCTTTTCTCAAACTACGTATGTCATTTTCTAGCTATATCGTTTCCGTGCAGGTTCAACACATTTACATGGTATCAGAGACGATAGATTGTTAGGAAAAAGACAAATTAGATTCTTTTTGCAGGTACCAAAGATTGAAGACAACAGGAAAAATGGAATTTCCAAAAGAATTCATTCTTACAGTGTACAATTTCTTTGCATGGAAGGAAAAGATGATAGTGCATCTTTGAAGAAGAGGATTATATAGGTTAACCATGATCAAAGAGACCGAACCCACATTGGCCATAGAAAAATCCAAGTATCTAAATCGAATGGATTAAGCGTTTGGAACTATTTTCTTTCTCGTTTCTCTTGAGATCCTCTTTCACCTATCCTCCTATAAAACCCCCAATGAATCCTGGACCACGATGGAAGGAATTTTTGGAAAACATGATGAGATGAGGGGACACATGCTCGAGGTGGAATTGCTCGCTTTCGATCAAAAAACCTTCGACAATATCCAAGATTTCTTTACCAAATATAACGATTTGTTGTCACAACTCAAGGCTTGCTGGGTTGATAAATCTGAGGATAAAAAAATGGTTCTTAACATTCTCTCCAAACTATAAATGTGTTGAACCTGCACATAATATATCTATCTAGAAAATACCACACACATTTGCAAAGAGAAATTGAGAAAGAAGAAGTAAGAGAGAAAGAATGGAAGAATTTTCATTAACCATATTCAACACTCAAAGAGTGAATAATTTACAATAGATTGAGGCTACATGAGTAACTAATGAGCCATAGTAGTGATCTAGAGAGATCTAGACACTCACTGACAGACACTGGAGTGAACTGCCACCTAGTCCTAGTTAACTGATCCATGCAATCATCATTTAATTGAGACACATGTGTGGAAGTGAGAGAGACACATGCAACTATTAGTGATAAAATGAAGGTTTTCATGCATGAGTGACTTCCACTAGTCTAACTGAGTGTAACTGATTCTGAACTGAAGAGGAATGCCCTATTTTGTAGGGGAATATTCTCTAGAGAGAATATTCTCGTCTATGGAAGAGTTCTCAACATTGGACTATCAAACTTAGAAAAATAATTCTAGGTGAGTGTGTAATATATCCAACACAAACTTGGTCCGGAATACTTAGTGTTTGTATCCACATTTCATTCAGTTAGACTCGCCTCAAGAGCTACCTAGAACATGCCCTCTCTTTAGGCCTTTATCGAGTCTCTGACACAAGAGTAGACCAAGTTCATCAATATGGGAAAAATCAAAGGCTCAAAGGCACATGCACTTGTTGTGCAAGATAGTAGCAGTCACCAAAATAAGAAATCTAAACACAAAGACAAAGGTAAGGGACATGCAAATCCAAAGAAGGAAGGGTACTCAAAACCCTTGAACGATTCCTCTAGATCCAAGGGTGGAAAGGGAAGAAAAGGGGATAAATTCACTTACTTCCGTAAATGATTCCATCTAGAATCTACATGTATGCAGAAACAGATAAATCAAATGGCCCAAATACTTCAACAAAACAACCTTGGAGATCGCATCCCCAAGGGTGCCAAGAATAAGAAGCCAAAAGATCAAAATCTCAAAAAAGGTAATTCTAACCATGCTTTGATTTCTATCAACTTCTCTCTCAATTCTTAGATTGTAGATTCAGGAGCATCACACCACATGCCATACACAAAAGAAGTATACTCTTCATTGGATTCATGTAAAGGTCCTCCTATTCTGATGGGGGACAACTCTCTAGTCGATGTCATTGACAAAGTAGAATTGAACTCACAAACAAAAGCTTCGAGAATGTGCTACACATTCCCAATCTTTCTGTCAATATTCTCTCTGTGTATAAAATGACAAACTCCGGCACTAGAAAGAGAGTTGTATTCAGACCTAATGTTGTGGATACCTATGACATGCAAACCAATTCCAAGGTTTCTACTAGTGAGGTAAGTCATCAATCCATACTCTACACATTTTCTGAATTTATTGAACTAGATTATGCATTACTGCTTGCCCATGCTGATGAAAGTAGTAGGATATGGAACTAAAGGTTCGGGCATTTAAATTTCAAATATATGCAACAGCTTAGCAAGTCGGGAATGGTTGATGGTCTACATGACATCCACTTCTTCGAAGGAATATCCTCAAAATTTGTGAGGGATGTGTTCTTGGAAAACACCCTAAAGAGAAATTCGACAAAGGAAAGACTCATAAGGCCTCCTTTCCCTTAGATTTGATCCATAGTGATCTCATGGGCCCTTTTCCACATCCATCAATCAGTAAATCAAGATACGTGCACATTTTTGTTGATGATTTCTCACGCTTCACATGGACTTTCTTTCTTAGTAAAAAATCAGAGGTCTTTCAACACCTCAAACATTTCAAAGCCCTTGTTGAAACATAGTTAGGAAAGAAGATCAAATCCCTCCGAAGAGATAATGGGGGGGATTATGTCAACCATGAGATACATAATCTTTTTCTTGAGTCCGCTATTCATTTGTAGCACATGGTTCCATATACTCTGCAGCAAAACGAAGTTATTGAGTGGAAAAATAGATCTTTGAAAGAGATGGAATCTTGCATACTACATGCAAAGTTGCTTCCATATAGATTATGGGTTGAAGAACTTAATTGTGAAACCTACATCCAAAACATATCTCCCCATAGATCTGTCAAGGATAATGTAATACCCCAAGGTTGAGCCCCAGTTGAATTGTAAACATGTTTTATAGGCTAGTGAGCCAAGTGATTATAAGCTAGGAGGCTTATGTTATTAGGTCAGAGAGCCTAGATGCTTAAGGCCAATGAGCCTATTTTTGTATATGTAAACAATCATATCATTAATATAAATACATCATTGTGTGTAGACCGACCACGATAAAATATTATCGGAGACTAAGCTCCACTAGGAAGGGAAAGGGAAGGGATAGAGACTAGGGAAAAGGGCTAAGCTTGAAGGCTTAACTCTAAAAAGAATATTATATTATTGTTTCCTAAAGACTATGGTGAGAATAATTATTTTATCTTAAGTCTCATTGAAGAGGGAATGAATCCCAAGTGGAGATAAATGAGATCCAAGAGAGCCATATGTCAATCAAGGTGCATGCAAATATAGGTGGAGGAAAATAGATTTTTTTTTCCATTTGTCCCCATTCACTCACGCATTGAGCCCTCCTCTCCATCGTCGACCTTTGCATTACTCATACACATCAAGAACCTGTAGGAATTTTTGATCTATTCCATACCTTACTTGTAAAGTACAACACACCTGTACTTCTCTTGAGCTCGTACCACAACTTAATGATTTGTTGTTTCTTCCAACGTAGTTCGGTTTCTGAGCGCAGATTGCTTCCATCATTTGTTCTATACCTGAGCTTTGTTGTTGCCATCACCTTTACTCAATTCAATAAGGAGTTGGACTGAAGAAGCAGGTTTTCAGGCCTGTGGTTTGAAGAAGCAAGTTTTCAATCCTATAATTGTTGGAAGATTGGTTGTTGTCATTGATGGCAACCCTAGTCATGGGTTTTGGACCACAAGATTGATAAATGTATTTGGACATGAAGGACAATGAACATGCATATACAAAACCCATGAATGGATGGTATACATCATGTTGTTTCCGATGGTATGTGTCACGTCATGTGGATCCTCATGGTTGAGGAGAAATGAATTTTTGAAGATGACAAGGTGAATTGGAGAAGGAAGTACATGTAGGCCCTGAAGATAATTAAAGAAAAGAATTACAAAATAAGAAAGTGTCAGGTCGGCCCTAATGTTAAAATGAAGTGACATAAATGGTATAAATAAACATCATTATACATTCATTTTGATACAAGTCAAATTTTAGAGGAAAAAGAAGTAAAGAAGGCCAGATTTCAAGGGAGGATGAAGTCTTTTGGTGATGTGTTCTAAGGTATGTTATTTTTAGGTCATCTTACCATTTTTGCTATAATTTCTTTTCTAGAACGATTCAGATGGTGAAATCGCTATGGTATTGAAAAGACATATCAAGGTACCTCTGGTAAAACTTTCAGCTCTTTATTCGCTACAATTATGGATATACACTATGTGGAAGATAGGGTTTGTGACCAGTCCTGAAACTAGTCAATAAACAGGTGTTCTGGGTAAAACAGTCATAACTTATTCATCGATAATCCAAATGATGTGGTACAAATTTCATTGGAAAGATTAATGACTTTAATTTCTTGTGTGCGTGTTTCAGAATCAGATGTTAAATATTGAGTGTGGGGCATTCCGTACAAGTTTGGTCTCCTGAATAGACCAGAATTGAATAAAGTCTACCATTCTTTCTATAACTTATTTTTGGGGAGGATTCAAGGAGTGAAACTTGGAGGAATTTAAGAGAATACATTGAGTAATATTATATATAGGATCAAAGTACTCCAAGAATTGAAAATTTTCATAAATTGAAGAAGTCTCAAGAAGCATTAGCAGGTTCTATGTGATGATTGGTTGATGGTGATGATTTAATGTAAAGGTTTATTATCTCTCATATATTCTTGGGTGGAAGGAAGGGAAAATAATGGAGAGTTCAAATCTCTCTTTATATTGGAGGATTGTATCTTCCTCTTGGAGGTTTATCCCTCCCTTTACATTTGGAAGTTGTAGCTACCTTTGGAAGTCATTACTTCCCTTGAACAATAACTATTGATTATTTCTCATATA
>ML783784.1:808306-847346 GCA_009831015.1 Picea engelmannii
ATCAGTGAGCTCTGTTGTCCTTATTTCGTATGAATTGTCTAATACTAATAAACACATAATAAACTAGAACACAGATGAAAAAATAACCAAGCATCTTCACACAGTAACTCAAACACAGTCAGAAACCCCAAGAGTATTAGATTCAGTAGCCAAAACCATAGTTCAGTATTAGATATCCAGATCTGCTAGATCAAGTATATTTCAGTGGTATCAGAGCCTTCTTCCTTCTAGTCAGTGAAGAAGTTCTTCTCATGACTCCATGATTCTGGGAAAAGGTGAAGAATACCCCGTGGGTTGATGACATATTAGGGAAGAGTACATTCAGTACCGCAGAGGGAATAACAGAGATAGGAGAGATATAAACATAAGGGATTACACCCCCTTCTACACTCAGTCAGATACAAAGCCATAGATAGAGGACCGAGGGCATATCAATTCAGAAACAGAGGCCGAGATAGAGAGGAATATGGGTGATATGCATGAGACACCCGAGGGTAGGGGGAAAGGCCTCGAGATACATTTTGATAGTATGCAAGACATGTTGAATGACCTAGCGAGGAGACAGAGAGAACTGTTGATAGCCATATAACAGATGAACCTTAGTGTAGAGATTCTCCAACATAGCATGAGCACTATAGGTCCGAATGTTGCAAGAGGGTCGAGTGGTTCAAGAGGACATGAGGGAGGTGGGGCCAGAAGCTCCAGTGGATATCAAAGAGGGGCTAGTACAAACCCTTCACCATCCCAAGCTTATAAATCACTTAGGAGGATTCCCTGACCTTTATACCCACAGTTCCACATAATACATACATTGGGGCAGCCTTTGGGACAACCAGGGTGCACCTATTGAGCTACCTATTGTTCGTTTCCAGCAGTGGAATATTCTGAAAAGAGAAAAATATTCATTAAGGGAAAAACTCTCAAGGAATAACATTTGGGGTTCTATGGAAGATATGAGGAATCCCTTCTAACCCATTACAGAGGAGACTAGGACGATCATTTTGAGCTATACATCATCATATTCCGTTGGTCGAATCTCTAGGGTGCACTCATTGATCCCAAGAGGTGAACAAACCCACAAGGCGTGACATCCAGAGCTTCAGAGGTCGATTTTTCAGTCCGAAAGTCATCAAGATCAGTCTAGAGGCTAGGGTGCATCTTTTGAGACAATTTCCATCTCATTCTGATGGGTACCACCATCAGGGGATTTTTTCTGGATTCTACAGCAGTTACCGTGAGTTGCCATACTACTTTTTGTCGATATCTCTGTGCATGCATAGACCAACAACTATTATTATAGTCACAAGTATTTCTTATCTATTATTTTGTATTCTAGTGATGATCCATGAGATCTAACTGACGATTATCATATCTGCTTCTAGTTATTATTATATTTCCTTCTTTTTGAGCATTATATATATATATATATATATATATATATATTAGTGAGCTATGTTGTCCTTGTTTCCCATGCATTTTATTATACCGCTAAACACATATTAAATTGGAACACACATGAAAAAATAACCGCATATTCACATAGTAACTCAAATGCAGTCAGAAACCCCCAGAGTATCAGATTCAATAGCCAAAACTGTATTTCAACAGTAGATATCCAGATCCGCTAGATCAGGGATATTTCAAATTAGTATCAGGGAGCAGAACATTGAGAAGATAACATTTCGATGTCATTTCAGACACTTTGAGTTCTTGGTAATGCCATTTGGATTGACCAATGGACCGACCACTTTCCAGTCATGCATGAACCACATCTTCAACAGATAGTTGAGGAAATACCTTCTAGTATTCTTTGATGA
Source organism: Picea engelmannii (assembly GCA_009831015.1). Taxonomy (NCBI): domain Eukaryota; kingdom Viridiplantae; phylum Streptophyta; class Pinopsida; order Pinales; family Pinaceae; genus Picea; species Picea engelmannii. The sequence continues at coordinate 810,124 of ML783784.1, forward strand.
TATATTGATCTACAACAGGACATGGGATGAGCATCTAACACATTTGGGGGAGGTCTTGGATATTATCAAGGCAAAGTCATTATATGCCAAGGATTCCAAATGTGAGTTTGGCATGAGAGAACTATTGTACTTGGGGCATATCATCAGTGAGCAGGGATTATAGGTTCATCAGGAGAAGATCAGGGCCATTTCATATTGGCCAACACCCAAGAACCTCATGGAGCTGAGAGGATTCTTTGGGTTATGCAATTACTACATGAGGTTCTTCAGAGGATTTTCACAGTTGGGAGAATCGCTCACACATTTGACCAAGAAGGGCACCTTTCAGTGGATAGAGGAGATACAATGGAAATTTGAGAAGATGAAGGAGGTTATAAGCACATGCCTTGTTCTAACCCTTCTGGATTTCTCACATCCCTTCGTCTTAGAGTGCGACGCATTAGGGGTGGGAATTGGAGCAGTTTTGATGCAGGGAGGCCACCCCATTGTGTTTGAAAGAAGGAAGCTCAATGATTCAGAGAGACTCTATCCTATTTATGATAAGGAAATGTTAGCAATCATGCATGCCTTAACCAAATTCAGGAAGTATTTGGTAGGCAACAAATTTGTAGTGAAGATTGATCATAACAGTCTCAAGTATTTCCTGGATCATAAAGACCTCAGTGATAGACAATGGAAGTGGGTCTCAAATATCCAAGCTTTTTACTTTGACATTGAGTATGTCAATGGAAAGAGGAATGTCATAGTAGATGCCTTGTCCAGGAGGCCACCAAGGTGTTTAATGATGGACGTTTGCATAGATTAGAAAGATCATTTGCTGGTGGATTACTCCAAAAATAAATTTTCTTGTGAGGTGATGGATGGATAGGTGGTTGATCATAGGTACCGGGTTCTTGATGACATCATTTTCTACAAGGACTAGATCTACTTGGTTCCAGAATCTACAGTGGGGGAAAATAGTTTGTTTTCCCATCTTTCCCCGTTCACTCATGCACTAAGTCCTCCTCTCCATCGTTGACCTTTGCATTACTCAGGAAACTCGAGAACCTGCAGGAATTTTTTAGCTATCCCGTACCTTACCTATGAAGTACAACACACCTGTACTTTTGTCGAGCCCGTATTGTGCCTTAACGATTTGTTGTTGCTACCAACGCAGTTCCTTGTTTGAACATGGATTTATGAAATAATTTGTTCTATACCTGAGATTTGATGATGCCATCACCTTTACTCGATTCACTAAGGAGTTGGATTGAAGAATCAGGATGTCAGGCCTGTGGTTTGAAGAAGCGGGTTGTCAGGCCTATAAGAAACTCTCTCCAGGTAAGATAGATTGTTGGGGAAGTGGTTTTCCCATAGGGATTCCAACAACAACTATAGTGCTCTGAGTATTCTTGTCTGGCCTATTGCTGAAGCCCCGGAATAGAAGTGGGGCAGCCGAAAGACTATTGAGCAGAGAAGGGGAAAAATTCCTGGGGTGGGACAAATATGTGTGGAATGAGAGGCTATAGGCTATTAGTGTGAGTTGGCTCCTGGGACAAAATCCTTCTTGTTGACCATGCAACTTCTTGTTGTCTCATCCTAGCCTAGGAATCCATTTACCCAGGTGGAGTTTAGTCTCAGCTCGGGGGTGACCCACTGCTGAGAGTGATGAGTAGTGTGGTATAAGGTTGGGAGGTTCATGGAAGGTCTGCACGCAATTGGTGGTCTTCTATAAAAAGATAAGTACCATTTATGTGTTCATTGGCATGTTGTGTATTTGTACATGTCTTATATTTATGAGGTTTTCTTGTATATGATGTATGTATAGGCTTACTGCTATTTCCGCATTAATTTGTGTATTAGCATAATGGAATTGTGTGTTTAGGTTATATATATGTGATGTTCCGCAAGATTTTTTGTTTGGTATACCCCAGTAGGTCTAAGGCTGGGTATGTACAATTTTAAATATCATAAACATGAGAAGTTCTCAATGTGGAAGTCCCTAAACTAGGAGGCCTGGGGTGTGCTACAAAATTGGTTTTAGAACTTATCAAGAGTGTTTTATGGAGTATCATGGTCTAGCCTAGGTGGCTAGATATGTTACAGATAAGACCCCCTATGAGGCTTGGAGTGTCCACAAACCGAAAGTGATCCACTTTCGTATATTCGGTTCTGATGCATGGGTCAAGATTACCTTTGAGAAGAGGAAGGCACTTGATCCCCAAAGAATAGAGTGTATATTTGTTGGATACCCTGATAGTGTGAAGGGATATAGACTCATTGATCTCTCCTTGGATTGGCTCATCATTGAAAGTAGTGTTCAATTCGAGGCAAGTATCTCACATGTACCTCTACAGTCGCATGTAGACACTTTTTTTCTTCCACATGTCAGAGATTATGAGCATGCACATGATGAATCTTCTTCATATGAGAGTTTTTATTCAGAGGGTTTAGATGATTCAGATATCGAGTTAGTACAGTCAAATGAAAACTTAGTGTATGCAGGTGCATATGCAGAGCCAGAGCAGAGGCCCAGGTGGGCTAAGACTACTCTTTAGGATGCAGGAGATCTTGTTGGGGATCCAACTAATAATAGGAGGACTTGATATGATTTAGAGGAGCCTCATATTACACTCACTTCCACTAAATCGATGCCACGCAGGCATATTTTCTTGGTTCAGTATTCAGATCCACAGTCCTATGGAGAGGCTGTCAATAATCCATTTTGGGAATCCACCATGCAGGAGGACTACAACTCCCTCCTTGAGAACCAGAATTGGGATCTGGTTCCCCTTCCTTCAGGAAGAAAAATTGTTAGATGTAGATGGGTCTACAATACCAAGAACACATCGGATGTACATGTTAGAATATACAAAGCCACTATAGTTTCCAATGGCTTTCAGTAGGTGAAAAACATTGACTATGATGAGGCCTTCGCTCCAGTAGAAAAGATTGATTCCATACATTTGGCTCTTTCCATTGCGGCATACAAGGGATGGGGAAGTCCATCAAATGGATTTGAAGAGTGCATTTCTTCACAATGACCTCTCTGAGGAGATCTATATGGAGCATCCCCATGGATTTGTGTAGGATTCATCTTTGGTTCTTTTATTGAAGAAGTCTCTTTATGGCCTCAAGTAGGCCTCGAGGGCATGGTATGTGAAGATGGACTCCTACCTATTATCACATAAATTTGTATGTTGTAAGTCAGACCTGAATGTTTACATGCTAAGGATGGTTGATTCACTTGTACTCCTCATTTTGTATGTTGATGATTTGTTTATCACCGGTTGCTCGACTTCAGCGATTGTTGTAGTCAAGAGGATTCTGCATGATAGGTTCTTCATGACAGACATGGGTCCGCTACATTTCTTCCTTGGACTCGAGATCATTTAGGTTGCATCAGGCATCAAATTGTCTTAGGCCAAGTATGCATGAGATCTCCTTGAGAGATTTCACATGACAAACTACAATTCTTCCCCGAGTCCTTTACTATCAGGATTCAAACTTGAGGATGGAGGGGAAAATCCATTGGTGGACAACACGCTATACAAACAACTATTGGGGAGATTACTGTATCTCACACACTCTATACCATACCTCTCCTATGTAGTTGGAGTAGTCTCCGGGTTCATGTAGGAGTCGCATGAGCTACATTGGAAGGTTGCAAAGCATATCCTTCAATACATACATGGAAACATCACCTTCAGGACTCACTATGAAGCAGACTCTACATTGGACCTAATTAGGTTCATTTATTCTGAATGGGTTGGAGATAACATTGATCGTAAGTCCACATCTAGTTACTCACTCGGTCTGGGTTTTGGGCCCATATGTTTGTCGAGAAAGAAGTGGGATGTTATTTCTCTATCTTCATCTGAGGTGGAGTACAGAGGGGTAGTTAACATAACCATTCAGGCTATGTGAAAAAATTTCTCACTGAGTTGGTCATTCAGTTTCATCAGTCGATTGTCATTTGGTGTGACAACAAAAGCACTCTAAAGTTGTGCATAGATCCAGTTCAGAGGTAGTGGATGAAGCACATAGATATCCAAATTCACTACATCCAGGACTTTGTATACGAGGGGATCATCGACCTGCATTTCTATCCTTAAACAGAACATACTATAGACATCTTCACCAAGACCTTCACTGAGCAGAAGTTCCATTCTCTGCATAGTCATCTTGGAGTGAAGGACACAGTTTCCTAACAACCGTCAGTTTTTATTTTTACATACATTGTACTTTGAGGGGGGGGGGTCCCATGATTTTTTCCCTATTCCCTCATTTATTTCAGTGTATCTTTTGTATTTAGGTACCTAACATGGCCTCGTTGTCGGGACCCATTCTTTATTTTCACCATAGTGATGTTCAGGGGGGGTGTTGGAGATACTTCACACACACATAGGATTTATTTTTCGTAAGGTTTTCCCTATGTTTATTAGTCATTATTCAGTTTCCTATAGTTTAGGGAGAATATTCATCTTCCTACATTCTAGGAGAATATTCTCTTCATTTCACACTTCAGTTTGATCAGTTGAGTGGAGTCTAGATGCCACATTGGGATCATCACCATGAAACATTGAGATCATCACCATATAATGCGCATTGTCCTTGGGATTATCACCAAACTAGCGCATTACTCATGATTCCTTGATATCCTCCTCACTTCACTTTGTTTTAGTCAGATAACTAAAGACTGAGAGACTAGTTAACTGAGACTAGGTGGAAGTTTACTCCTGTAACTGTTTCTGTGTGTTAATATTACTCTAGACCACCATTATGGTGCATTCGCTTCTCCTCCAGTGCACATTAGTTGAGTTATATAAAGTATATCATGTGTAAATTATCATTCATTCATTTGGTTAATGAGAATTCTTCCATTCTTTCTCTCATGTTTCTCTTTTCTCATATTTTCTTTATAAACTATGTATGGAATTTGCTAGCTAGGTATTTTCTGTGTAGGTTCAACACATTTACAGTATGTGTGGAACATCCATGGAAGGAATTATACATTTCCGTCATACTTAGCTACACCTCATTGAATTTTTTAACCATAACTCTGGATCTATCATGCACCGAGAGTGATCGAATCCCTCATGGTTGCAAACCTTTCTTGAAATAATTTTAATTTGAAAATGTTCACCTCGAAGGACTTGATCCCTCTTAGTGCATGATAGATTTGGATTTAAAATGGATCTACACTGGTGTATCATCAAATATATATGTATATATATTCAAATATATACAAATAATCAATCATGCATTGGATAATATTAAATGTATATGTATAAATATTTATCACTGTATATATTGTCCATTGTTATAATAAATATATAAAAATATCTTATGATGTATATATTGTCCAATGGAAAGGACTTAATCCCTCTTAATGCATGATAAATTTGGAGTTAAAATGGATTTACATTGATGTATGATCAAATATATATGTACATATATTCAAAGATATACAAAAAATTAATCATGTATTGGATAACATTAAATGTATATGTATACATATTCAAAAGTGTATATATTGTCCAGTGTTGTAATAAATATATAATATATTGTCCAGTTTTATAATAAATATTTAATAAATATATAAAAATATATTGTATAATATATTGTCCAGTGCGATAATAAATATATAAAAATATGTTATGATGTATATATTGTCTAGTGATATAATAAATATATTTTGGCAAGGCATGAAGTAGAGGTCGTCACATCACGTGCTCCACTAGAGTTGGAATTAAATTACAACACTATCCTATCACCTAGGCATCGTGTGTTGAAACAACTGCTTGGTTCGAAACCCATCAATGAACGGATGAAGAATTTGATTTCCTTTTACCCATCGTCGAGGCTTATCTCGTAAAATGGCAGATTCAAGTTCCATCTTATTGCAGGGGCAATTTGACTCGAAGGAAGTCGTCCATGATTGATATTGTGTACCAGGGGAGGTGATGTTACGTCATGATGCTATTTTTATAATTATCAAAAACTTAAGTTTTATAATTATTATTTTTTTACGATTATTTTTTTATATAATTATTAAAATCATTTTTATGATTTTATATTTTATACAATTATAATTATAATAATAATAATTATTATTATATATATATATATATATATATATATATATATATATATATATATTCTCTCTTAAAAAATTTGTAACTTCTATTTCACTTACAAAAGAGTTACATTCCTTAGGTGCCCAAGGCATAGATCATAAAAGCTTCATAAACAACTACAATTCACATACTTCAAAATTAATTGTCTACAAGATATCTTATAGTTTTCCAAAATTGTGCTCAAAATGCCATCATAGAGTGGTCCCTACACACTATAATCATATAAAAAAACAACCTCCTCTTGTCTAGAGATAACTTTCCCATTTGAGAATTCCACTAGTAGCATATGAAACTCTGGTAAGACTAAATCTTCTTTTGAAAGTTTTTTGGCGAAAATGTTTTATTCTCAGAAAATATGCTTAAAACAGATAGACAAAAAGGACTATAAGATAACTTTTATCACTGAACTAGGATTTGTAGATCCATGTTTTCAATAATGGATTTTCCCATCATCCATTCAATAGTTAATTTTGAGTCTCCAAAAACCTGCATTCCAAAAATATGTTGATCCACAACACATATTAACATGTAGAAAAGAGCCAAAAACTCACCCCTATTATTTTTACCTTTTCCCAGATTGACTTTGCGAGCAATATAATGAGAATTAGATAAGTGCACTTGGAAGCCCACACCATAAACTTGATTAGTACCCTAACACACCCCATCAAAAAATTCCCATGCTAAATAAGGATCAATTTCTAGGGGAAATGGGATTCTCGACTCTTTAGATCTAGTTGAACTTTTGTAATGAGGAAGAAGGTCCAACACCTATTAAGAAACATTAAAGGCAGGGTGTGTCTTACCATTAAAGAGACATGAATTACATGCAAGACAAATTCCCCATAGAACCAGGAGAGGAAGCGATCGATATGGTTTCAAATGTTTTTCTTGAAAGAATATAAAAAAAAAAATAGGCATAGAACCCTGATTCCACAATCAACTAATTTTCAAATTGTATTCAATATCCTATCAAAACTGTCTAGAGAAGACACACTCCTTAAACAAATGTTGACTATATTCATCTAATTTTATGCAAAGATAACAAATGCCTAGACCACTGTTATTGGACTAATCGGTAAGTGCAGACACAAATTGATCTCCCTAGTTTCACCACGAAACTAGAACAAAACAAGACATAATATAAAACTTTCATTAAGTTTCAATCATTAAGCATACTAACTTACAAGAGATAAATGACATATTTTTTAAACGTTGTTTGTCCTTGCTAGTGTAATCCTCGCTCCGTTCCAAGGCTTATGGGATGCTGAACTTGTAAAAAGACGCAAGCCAATGAAGTGAAAGAAACAACGTATACTCAACAAAACCTATGTATGTGATCAAGGAGTCATATAATAAAATAAGACCAATTTTATGGGAAATAAATATATTATTGTATTATAAATATAAAAAGGAGAGTACAACTAGATGCCTTGATGTTGTAAGGTCCCTTCCAACAGTTCCTTGCTTCCCACACACTTCTTGCTCCATGGATTCTGAGCTCAACAATCTATCTTGACAAAGCAAAGCCCAAAGCTACAAAAATTACTCAAGCTCACACCAAAAGCTATCCAACTAACTTTCCCCATGAGAACTCCTCTCTTTTTATAGGCTGAAAAGGATAGGGTGAGGAGGTTAGGATGATCCCAAGAGACTATGGATGCAAATTAGATCCAAACCGATCGGAGGCCAACTCACCCTCGAAGCTTCTCTTCTAGAAGAATCGAGAAGATGCTCTTTTTCCTTTGTACGAAAATTGTTGCACCCTTAAAACTAAGCAATCTGGGACAACGTTGCAGAATAATGTGGTGCAACCTATGACGATCCTAGATCGTCGCACCCTTAACAGTAAGCAAGGTGTGACGATCCCTTTTTCTAAGGCTTTTGACAAAGGAAAAGTATAATTCCATCTCTCTGGGAAAAAGTATCTTCATTCTCTTCATGGATTCAGGCAATTGATTCGTCTAAAGACAAAGGATAGGTTTACATCACTAACGGTCATAAGGGTGAAAAAAATAATGTGTAACATAGAGCCCCCCAAAGTATGAAGTTAGAATAGAGTGATAGCTAAAATACTTTGTCGAGTGTGTGTAGGGAACAAGGAACAAGTTGGTCGGAAACCTGCCAACACACAAGGAAATACAGTACAATAATACATCATCATTGAGGTAGGCATTCCCATACTCATAATACAAATGACTCAAAGAATAAATTCTGACATGCAAAGATCCATGTCAATTAAGATAGTTCATGGCCACCAAACATACACTGGGGATCCATGCCAATATGACTCAAATATTAACATAGCCACCAAAAATACACTATGGATCTATGTGTTAAAGACTCAAATTTGAACATAGCCACGAGATGTACATTGTGGATCTATGCAATAGTACAATTTGAATATACTTCAACGTAACCTGAATCTGTTAGGAAAAATTCGGGGTCTTCATCTCCACCACTCTATAGTATGAATCTAACCATGCGAATACATGTGTTGAAGTCAAACATGGTACAAACCACTTGATTACTGGTCATTGATGAATATTGTTAACAAGTGCGAGGAAAATCACCATTAATGTCAATGACTCCCAAGGTACTCTAGTACAATCCAACAAATGTGAATTAATGAGTTGAAGTCGAGCACTTGGTAGAATCTCTTGATCAAGGGTCAATAATGAAAAACTCATTGTTGAAAGTGAGGAAACCTGCCATCGGGGCATGCAATTTCCAAGGTACCAATTAGTTTCTATGTCTAACTCTTGGATAATGAGTTGAAGTTGGAAGGAAAAGACTCATCACAGGAAGGCCTTAATGTATCCTCCATCAATGACACGAAATGGGTAAAAATATTTGAAGTAGATCAAAGTAACAAGTGATTCAGGGATGACTCGGGGATGGACAACACAATAGAAGGCTTAAGGACTACAGAAATGGTCGACGCAATAGAAGGATTTCTGGGTTGAACTTCTCTTTGAACATGTTTATGACACGACAATTGTCTTGGTAACACTGAATCAACAATGAGGATCATAGACTAAAATATAATCTTATAAAGGAGTATGATCAAGAGACAAGAGGATTTTCCAACCTAGACACAAAGTGAGTGAAAGGGTGTCGTGTTCAAAATTGACTCTCCCATAGAATACAGGTTTGGACATATTTCTTTCCCAATTTTTACCCTGCCATTTCTAGCGATTACCTCTTTATTTTCACACAAGCTTGAGGAGGATAACATATGCTTAAATTGTAACATCATCCTTCAGATGAGTCCTTCAGAGTATATTTAACGAACCCTAGGAAGGAGTGGTTCGGTCCCATATGGGTCTTTCGATGTTTGTTTTACGAGTCCAAAGAAACTAAACTCAGTGGTCTTTTCATATTTATGGAGTTTGAAAAGAACTTAAAGACAACTCCAAAATGTCATTTTTCATAAAGTAGTCTGATGAGACCGAAAAAAAGATAATCTACCGCTCAACATATGTTTTCTTCAGATACTTTAATGAGTGTGAAAATAACAAGATCGCTGGGAAATCTTTTCATGTTTAGGGAGTTTGAAAAGATCTTAAAGGGAACTCCAGGGGTTTCCTTTTTCATATAACCTTTACGAGTCCGAAAAAGTGATAAATTTTTACTCAATTACATTCTCAGGTAGTTACGAGCATGAGAAAGAACAAATACTAAGCTCGGGATTGTTTTCATTTTTACGCAAGCTTAAAACAAAAAAAAACTTTGCTTGGGATAGATTTTATTTTTACACAAGCTTAAAACTAAACAAAAATATGCTTGGACCTAGTTTCATTTTTACACAAGATTGAACCAAAGGAAACTATCCTTGAGGTAGGTGGTTTCATTTTTACACAATCTTGAACCAGAGAAAACTATGCTTGTGACTTCCCAATGCATGGTTCACGAATTCGCATGGTTGGTACTATAGCATCCCCGACCATCAACCCTGCGGTCGAGCAAACGCTACTGTGCGGAAACACCATTCTAATACTTATATATCTAACATGCATTAATTCATATTACACACATTCAAACTAAACAATACAGAGTAATCACAGAATTACGACTAAAATGTAGATTATAATGGGATTAACAGTAATTCATGATTATAGCGGAATACATGATAATATTGCAAGAATCACAGACATGCATATTTAATTGAAATTATAACCATGCATATACTTATCTTTGAAACTATAGTGGCTCCACCAACCATGTGCAGACCTTCCACGAACCTCCCAGCCTTAGACCCCGTTGCTCATCACTCTCAGCAGTGGGTCACCCCCGAGCTGGGACCAAGCTCCACCCAATGCAAGGGAATCCTTGACTAGGCTGAGGTTACAGGAAAACTGCATAGAATAACTGGAAGGATTCTTCCCAGGATGTCTTCTTACGCCCACTACTCACGTACTCTCATTCCCCACATGCCTGTTCCGCCCGGGAGTATACACCTTCACAAGAACAATCCATAAGTGTTTCACCTCCCTCTTTGGGTCTCAGCAATAGGCCGTATCAAGAAGTCTCAAAGCTTCGTAGCTGGTGCTGGAATCTCTCTGGGAGAAAACCCCTTCCCAACAGACTCTTTCACCTGGAGAGAGATGCTCATAGACCTGACAACCTACCTCTTCGACCACGGGCCTAATAACCCGACTCTTCCACCAAGTTCAGGATGACAGCCACGAAAACAGCTTGGGTTAACTCACAGGTAATAGCAGCAAGAGGAAAATGGAGTGTGGAAATAGGAAACGACTACAGGCCACTCAAACACATCACGACTCAGGTAACACCTGTTTGTAGGATGTGTGACCAACAATTCACGCAGGGGTCAAGCACAGGCTCAATCGGTTCAGGCAGAGGTGTATTGTATTCCCATGGAACACCACCCCCCAATTCATAGGGTGCGCGTGAGGCATACCGAACTCAGACACAAAATATGACAGAATCAGGAGAGCCCCCCTCCATGGCTGACTTCTGCAGTTTTTAACTGCATGTGCCTAGGTTGAAACATGTTTCCCATGAAGCTGCATGTGCTCCATCAACATGTGTTCCTCTCTAGGAACTTAGGACAAAACATATATTTCACATGGATTTTGGAATAATATTAAAATATTATTCCCAAGGACTTAAGCCCCTAGGCTTAGCCCCTAGGCTCAACACTTAACCTCTCCTTCCAACCCTCCATCCCCCAATCCCTTACCCACTCTGTGGAAGCTTATACCCCCATCACTCATTCATTGTGGTTGGTCTGCATGCAACTGTGTTCATATTTTTATTAATGTTCTGCATAATTACATATACAAAAACAAGCTCCTGGCCTTAACACTTAGGATCTCCGGCGTAATAAACTCATAATCCTTACCAACTTATATTAACTCGGCTCACCAGCCTATAAAACATGATTTACAATTCATAAACATGATTACACCAGGGCTCATGCTTAGGGATATTACAATCCCCACCTGTTATTTTTGCATTGTTCTCAGTGCAACTTTCACAGAGTATCAACAAGATTTCCAAAATCTTCAAAAAGATGTGGGTATTCTTCCCGCATAACATCCTCATGCTCCCATGTCGCGTCTTTAGGACCGTACCGGGTCCACTGGACTTTTACAAGCTCTATAGCTCGATTCCAGAGCTATTTTTTTTTCCTGTCCAAGATGCGCACATGATGCACTTGCATGACACCTTCTTGCTCCACCTGAATCACATTCCAATAGATAACATGATTAGCATCAGGTATATATTTATTAAGAAATGAAACATGAAACACATTATGTATAGTCATGGATGCAGGTAATGCAAGCATATATGCAATTGGCCCAATCCTTTCTAGGATTTCAAATGGCCCACAAAATCTGGGTGCCAACTTGGCACAGTTTCCCTACTTCAGGGAACTTCTATTAGATTTTACTTTCAGTAAAACATGGTCACCCACTTTAAACTCCCTGTGGTTTCTGGTTTTATCAGCATAACGTTTCTACATGTCTTGGGCAAATTTCAAATTCTGCTTAATTTTTAACATCTGTTCTCCAATTTCCTTGAGAAACTCTCACCCAACTACTGATCTATCAATTGGATTATGCCAGCTTACTGAAGTATTGCACTTTCTTTCGTAAATCACTTCAAATGGGCTCATCTTCAACGATGCTTGATACCCATTGTTGTAGGTGAATTCTACCAAGTGCATGTAGTCTTCCCATTTTGATGGTTTATCCATCACATACATCCTTAGTATGTATTCTATTACTCTGTTCACCCTCTCTGTATACCCATTAGACTCAGGATGATAAGTTGTGCTAAAGTTTAGAATCATTCTAAATCCTTTGAACAACCCCTTCCAGAAATTTGAGGTAAATTTAGGGTCTCTGTCAGACACAATTGTCTTGGGAATTTTGTGCAATCATGTCACTTCCTTCATAAAAATATCAGCAACATCTGCTACCTTATTTGTAGCCTTTAGTGGGATAAAATGGGAAGCTTTCATAAGCTTTTCCACCACCACCATAATTGAATCATGTTGTTTTCCTGTTATGGGCAATCCGGTGATGAAATCCATCGTCACCACTTCCTAGTTCCACTCAGGAATGGGTAAAGGTTGCAACAACCTTTCTGGGTGCATGTGCTCAGCTTTAACTTTATGGCACTCCATATATCTGGTGATATATTCTGCAATCTCTTTCTTCATACTTGGCCAAAAGTAACGACTCTTGACTGCTGCCACAGTCTTCTGATATCTAGGGTGCCCAGTGTAAGGCACGTTATGCATTTCTCTTAGAATCGCAAGTTTCAGACCCTGGACATTAGGTACATAAACTCTATTCTTGTACAGAAGTATTCCATCGGTTTCCAGATTATAATTTTCCAGTTTTCGTGGCCTCTCACCTTGTTGTAGCTTTGCTACCAGCTCCCTATACTGCAAATCTACATTTGCAGCCTCCAAAATTTTGCCCTTTATATTAGTTTGGTACATGCTAACGGTTGTAGCATGTAAGTTTTGCACCTTTTTGCTGAGTGCATTGGCCACCTTGTTTTCCTTCCCTTTGATATGCTTGATATCAAAGTCGTATTTGCACAGAAAATCCAGCCACCTACTCTGCCTAGTGTTTAGGGTGGGCTGGTCAAACAAGTATTTCATATCGTTGTGGTCTGTTCTCAATTCAAATCTCCTCCCCATGAGGTAATGCCTCCATTTATTTAGCATGTGAACTATTGTTGCCAACTCCAAATCGTGAGTGGTATAATTTTTTTCGTTCTCTTTCATCTTTCTGGACTCATAATAGATTACAAATCCATTCTAGATGAGGACTCCTCCCATCCCTTCTTTACATGCATCTTTTCACACCACAAAATCTTCATTTGGATCTGCAATCCTCAAGATTGGAGCATTGGTTAACAACTGCTTCAATTGCTGGAATCTTTTCTCACACTCTTCAATCCATTGAAACTTTTTCTCCTTCCTTTGCAAGGAAGTGATGGGGTAGGCTATCTTTGAGAACCCTGTTATAAATCTTCTATAATATCCTGCTAGACCCATAAAGGATATGACTTCTATCACATTCTTTGGCACTGACCATTCTCTGATGGCCTCAATCTTCTCAGGATCTATAGTTGTCCCATCCTTCAAGATAATATGCCCTAAGTAATGGATCTGTTCCTGATAAAATGAGCATTTTCTCAACTTGGAATACAATTGGTGCTCTCTTAGCACTTGCAACACCATCCTCAGGTGTTGTTCATGCTCTTCCTCTGACTTGGAATACACCAGAATGTCATCCAGGAAGACTATGACAAACTTGTCTACATAGTCCCTAAATACACCATTTATCAAGCACATAAAAACAACAAGTGTGTTCGACAATCCAAACAACACCACTGTGAACTCGTAATGACCATACCTTGTTCTAAAGGTGGCCTGGTTGATTTCTTCATCCTTTATTCTTACCTGGTGATATATCGATCTAATATCTATCTTCGAAAATGTCTTCGCATACTTCAACTGATCGAAGAGGTCATCAATCCTCGACAGAGGATACTTGTTCTTCACATTTACTTTGTTCAGTTGTCGGAAATCTATACACAATCTTAGTGTCCTGTCCTTCTTCTTCATGAACAGGACTGGGGCACCCCAAGGTGACACACTTGGGAGTATGTACCCCTTCTTCATAAGCTCTTCAAGCTACAATTTTAACTCTTTCATCTTTGGCGTACTCATTCTGTAAGGATCTTTCGACACTGGAGCTACTCCAGACATCAAATTTACAGAGAAGCCAATATCTCTTTTCAGAGGTAATCCTGGTACCTCTTGGAATACATCCTTAAACTCCTTTAGTACCACATGATATTCAATATTTGAGACCTCATCTTTAGATGCTTCCTCCACATGGGCTGCAAATAATTGACAGCCTTTCCTGTAGCACTTTTTCAGTTGCATTGTTGATATTTCTCTAACAACAACCGCTCTAGGAACTCCTTGGACTATTTTTTGATCCCCCTCCTCATCCAAGCAAGTAAATGCCTTGTTACGACAGTCCAGGAGGGCATGGTGCTGGTCCAACCAGTCCATCCCAATTAAACAGTCATAAGAGCCTAAAGGAAAAATATTTGATTCATCCTTTGTGCTCACTCCCTTCATGTCCACAGGACAGGATTTAACCAACTCGGTGACTTTCCTCTTGGTTCCTGTAGCCAACTGCACTAACCAAGACTTTTCATGTTTTCTTTTTGATAAATGCAAACTTTCCACCACTCTAGGATCTATATAACTATGGCTAGCCCCTAAATCAATTAAAATAGTAAAGGCATGGTTGCTAATCATACCTTCTACTTCAATCATGTGCGATTGAAAATCAGCTTGCTTGTTGTCCAGGGCTGCATAGATCCTTGGAATTCTATTGCCCATATCTTCCATTGTTTCAGCTTGTTGAACATTATGGATAGATCTCGCTTTGACATTTTTATGGGGACAATCTCTGTACTTTTGGTTCTCTTTACAACCCTAACACTGAATGGGCATCTGTCTTGGCCTTTCTTCCCCCACTTCATCCATTCTCGGTTCTCTAAATGATGGTTGTCCTTGAGGACTATTTATGAAAAAGGGAGGTTTGTTTCCCTTCTGCCTCTGTTCTTTTTGAACTTCCTCTGGTTGTCCCAAGCCTTCTGAAAGCTAGGCTTTTCTCTTTGTTGTTCATATAATCATTTTTCTCTTCTTATAGTTTCTTCCATAGTATTAGGATCATCATACTAAATCTTTTCACCAATGGAAGGTGGCAGTCCACTCAGATACCTCTGAATCTTGACAGCCTCATCTTTGATGAATGGAACATACTTCAGTAATTCCAAAAACTTTCGTTCGTATTCATCAATGGTCATGTTGCCCAGCTTGAGTTTTAAGAACTCCTTCATATTTATGTCATAGTGTCTTTTAGTCAGGTATTTCCTCTCGAAATATCTCTTGAATTCTTTCCAAGTGATATCTTTATCTCTGATGTGTTGCACCTGCACAAGCTGATCCCACCACATGGATTCTTTTCCTTTCAATTGATACATCACAATTCTTCCTTCTACATGAGAGGAATAATTATGCAGTTGGAAATATTTCCTCATGCCAAGCAATCATGTTTCATCATCTTCCTCCTTCTTATGTTCTCCATCAAACGTAGGAGGCTTAATCTTGTTCATATCTTCTTTTATTTCATCCACTCTAGACCTCTTATGCTTTCTGGTAGGAGATGGGGTTGAATTACCGCGTGTTTCTTTAATGGAATTATTTGGGGAGTGACAACGATGTCCACTAACACTCCTTGATATTTTTTCTTCTCAGGGGTCCTGTGACTCCCTGTTTTCTTGTATCACTCTCCTTTTCCAATTTATTTTTGATCCTATCCAAGATTTGCAACAACTTCAAGTTGAAATCACCATGTTTATCCTGAGTTTTCTTGAGCCTTCTGCTATCATCTCGGCAAGCCTGGGCATCCCTCTGTAATATTTCAATGATTTTCATCATATTCCCTTCCTTATCCACCTCTTTTCTGTGCCCATTGGAGTTTGATCCTTCAACTCCCAAGTTGACATCCATTCATTTTCTTTCATTCTTGGAACTGGAGGAAATCCACACCTCTTCCATTCTCCGCTCTCAATGAGAAGCCTATTCAGTTTCGGCACTTGCTAAACTTTTTCAAACACATGTGCAGACAACAGGGATTTGTCAATTCGTTATTCCTTAACAAATTCCACACATTCAAAACTATTCAGATTTAAGAAAACATTCAGTTTTCCATGAATTTTTTGAGCTTTGCTTGACTCCATAGGAAACTCAAGGCATAGCCCTTTTTCCTTTTAGGTCCCATCCCACATGACCAAGGCATGACCCAATGCTAGGTCTCAAGGTGCTACATAACTTTTCGGCCTTCGGAAAGTTTCGAGGCACACACAACTATCTCCCAAAGTTCCGATTACCGAACTCATGAAGTCAAGTGGATCAACGGTCCACATTTACCCATCATCCAATGACTGAAATACATCATGGTATCTCCATCTTCGAAGTTTTTGGGACTTCAAAATTTCAGGATTTTGGGGTTTCAGAATTGTAGGCTCCCACACTTGCTTCCCTCTCCAACTCCCGACATCCAAAATTCCGATCTACTTTACCTCTCGGGCCCACATAGTAATAAGGTGGTGACACGTGGTGCACTTAAGAAGGTCCACTCTTCCTCAGGGGACGCCATCTGGCCCCACTGCGTCTACTTTCCTTCGGGGCCCACTGGTATGTGGTACATCTTCCACGTGTCCGCATCCATCCAAGTGACGTCAGCCCAAATCAATACTTTGGCTCTTCGAGATTTCACAATTTCGGGCTTCGGGAGTTGGTACATCAGCACATCCCATTTCTCCCAACATCCGAACTCCCAAAATTACAATCGGCTAAACTACTTGATCCAATGGTCGATATATTTTCCCAGATCTACTGTGTAGATCTCCTTGGGTTTTTAGGGTTTCATTTTTCGTAGGTGTTCACCTCTCCTCACTTCCCATATTTCGACTTCACGAAATCCAAAGGGTTATCATGACTAAATCTAGAGTGACTCCACAATATCTAATGGTTGATCCCTCCTCCTAGATCTACGACGTAAATCTTCTCGAGTTTTCAGGGTTTTAGGGTTTTGTGTCTCAACGCTCCCCGCTTTTTTCGACAGCCAAACTCCCAAAAGGCTTTTCGGATATCCTTCCGGCACCTTCTCTAGATATAACGGTCATAAAGGTTTCTCCTACCGAATAGATCCTATGACTCCCATACTCCAAGTGTTGAACACTCTCTCTCCATGGTCAAATACCATGCCAATGACAGTTTTATTCTACCGCTACTTCTCCTGAGCTTCTTAACACAACTAAGTAAATCCTTGGTGCTCATGAATTCTCTAAGGTTCGAAATTGGTTCCTCCAACATGATTTCACTTGATACCTTGGGTCCAAATACCACTTATTTGACCCATCCAAGCTCAGTGTGGAAACCTTGGCTCTGATACCATATTGTAGTGTCCCCGACCATCAACCCCATGACTGAGCAAATGATACTATGTGGAAACACCATTCTCATACTTATATATATAACATGCATTAAGTCATATTACACACATTCAAACTAAACAATACATAGTAATCATAGAATTAAGGATAAAATGCAGATTGTAATGGGATTAACAATAATTCATGATTACAGCAGAATACGTGATAATATTTCAAGAATCACAGACATGCATATTTAATTGAAATTATACACATGCATATACTTATCTTTTAAAATGTAGTGGCTCCACCAACCATGTGAAGACCTTCCATGAACCTCCCATCCTTATACCCCACTGCTCATCACTCTTAGTAGTGGGTCACCCCCGAGCTGGGACCAAGCTCCACCCAAGGAAAGGGAATCCTAGACTAGGTTGAGGTTACAGGAAAAATGCCCAGAATAACCAGAAGGATTCTTCCTAGGATGCCTTCTTATGCCCACTACTCCCGACTCTCATTCCCCACATTCATGTTCAACCCAGGAGTATACACCTTCAAAAACACATTCCATCAGTGCTTCACCTCCCTCTCTAGGTCTCAACAACTGGCCGAATCAGGATGTCTCAGAGCTCCGTAGCTGGTGTTGGAATCTCTCTAGGAGAAAACCCCTTCCCAGCAGACTCCTTCACTTGGAAAGAGCTTCTCACAAACCTGACAACCTACCTCTACGACCACAGGCCTAACAACCTAGCTCTTCCACTAGTTTCCACTTCAATTCCCACAAGTTCAGGATGAAAGCCACAACAACAACTTGGGTTAACTCATAGGTAATAGCAGAAAAAGAAAAATGGAGCGTGGAAACAGGAAACGACTACAGGACGCTCAAACACATCACGGCTCATGTAACACCCATTTGCAAGATGTGTGACCAACAATTCACACAGGGTTCGAGCATAGAATCAATCGATTCGGCCAGAGGTATATTTTCTTCCCATGGAACACCACCCCCTGGTTCTTAGGGTCCGTGTGAAGCATACTGAACTCAGACACAAAATATGACAGAATCAGGAGCACCCCCCTCCATGACTGACTTCTGCAGTTTTTAACTGCATGTGCCTGGGTCGACACATGTCACCCATGAAGATGCATGCGCTCGATCATCATGCGTTCCTCTCCAGGAACTTAGGACAAAACATATATTTCACATGGCTTTTGGAATAATATTAAAATATTATTCCCAAGGACTTAAGACCCTAGGCTTATCCCCTAGGCTCAACACTTAGCCTCTCTTTCCAACCCTCTAGCCCCCAATTCCTTACCCACTATGTGTAAGCTTAGTCCCCCATCACTCATTCATCGTGATTGGTCTTCACGTAGCAGTGTTCATATTTTTATTAATGTTCTGCATAATTACATATACAAAAATAGGCTCTTGGACTTAACACTTAGGCTCTCTGGCCTAATAAACTCATAAGCCTTACCAACTTATATTAACTTGGCTCACCAGCCTATAAAACATGATTTACAATTCATAAACATGACTACAATAGGGCTTGTCCTTAGGGATATTACAGATACTTAGCCCCCATCCTAGGAATCTAGCGACTCAACTTCATCATGAAGTCCAGAGGCTGGAAGCAAATGCCCCCCAAGTTTCGTTTCATCCAAATACAAAGGAGAATGAAATGAAGCTTCAAATACTAGACAAAGGAATTGACTCAAACAGAGAGGGGGAACAATTTGTTTTATGTTTTAACAAGCTTGACACAAGAATAAGAACTATGCTCGATAATCCAAGTTCAATCCTCAGACTTATGTTTCATTTTTTAATGAGCTTGACACAGAAATATGAACTATGCTCACAGTTGGTTTCATTTTTTAACGAGCTTGAAATTAGAAAATAATGCTCAAAGACTCTTCTTAATCATGGCTTCCAAGAGGACAATTCTCTAGAAGATCACCATGTCAAGGGACAAAACTCGGTCATGGATTCCAAGAGATATTGACTGGACGGAAGAACAATATTTTAGAAAGAGACCATGTCGAGGGTTGTGACAGGGTAAGGAGATCAAACTCTAAATACCCTATCGAAAATATCACCATTTCAACTACCGGATCTAATTCATAAGAGACTAAGCATACAATGAGAGGCTCATCTGCATCGACAACTGAAATCATGGGAGACAACGCCACATAATTGACCAGTGGCGGGGGCGATATCGTTTGCATATAAGAACTATTTAGGGAGGTCATTGAGTTGATGGTCAAGTTAGGGCCAATGAATGAAAGTTGATCAATAGTCACAATTCTTCCATCGTGAGGGAAATATATCACATGAAAAAGAGTGGAAATGATAGCTTTCATGGCATAGAAATAATCTTTCCCAAGGAGTAAATCGAAATCCAAGGGGTCTTGGACTATGATAACATCAATAAAGACATTTTTCCCTCCCAAAGTTACGGGAAACTGAGGAAGGACTCATAAATGTTGACTGGTTCTTATGTTGAAAGCTAACGGATTATGGGTAACTAGTACAAGTTGAGGATAAACCAAATCTTGCAAAGCAATAGAGGAAAAAATACCAATGGAAAAACCTTCATATATCAATGTTTGAGGAACATCCCGACCAAAAACCTATACTGTAATCTTGAAAGGAATGTGAGAGGGAAGATGAGGTCCAGTTAGTGCACCCTAATAAAAAAGGATGGGCTCATTACTTGGAGGGGGTTGCACATGAGAAGGAGGAATACCCCCTAGCATGGTAGTGTCTGTATCAACAAGAAAAACTTGAGCAACATTAGGTTTACTCTCTAGAGGGAGAGTAGGATCGACCGATGATGGGATCAAATCTATCAATTGGGTTACATTCTCCAAGGGGAGAATGGAGTCGACGGGTGGAAATGGATCGACTGCTTGGGTTGCACTCTCTAATGAGAGAGAGGGATCGACCAAATATGGGACCGGATCGACCACTTTATCAACTGGTGAAACTAAGGATGTGACCATATTGACAACATGATCAACCAGACTGACCGACGAAGGGACCAGATTGATCATTCCATCAACTACAGGTGGTTTGAGAGTAAGCTTGTGATAAGAAAATGGAAGTTGAGGCTGGGAATCAATCATGTCTTCCTATAATTTCTAGGTTTCTTCCATATGAGGGAAAAGGTGAGTTTCATGACTCCCTCTACATAACATACACAATAACTTGACTCTACTTTTCTTCTTCCCAATGATATCCTGACTTGTTGATGGGAGGTCATCAACATGTTGTTCAAAGGATGATGACATGGGATGGATAGGGCATGTAGACCATGCTTCTATAACCTTGGATAGACTAGGGAAATCCTTAAGAAGATGGCTACCCTTACAAACCCTATAAGGGTACTTGGGATTGCAGGTTGTTAAGGTGATTTTGGCATCATCAACACTCTCAACATGATTAATAGTAACTGGTTTCTTTCCAACATGTTTGGAAGTGGTTGGAAGTTTGGACCCTTTCTTATTTTTCTTCTTCTTACTCATTGGGTTACTCGCTTCAGATCTTTCACTCGACGAAGAAGATGAAACAGAAGAAGACCTTGCAATTGAAGAAGGTGAATAATATCTTACTGGTGAAGAAGGTGAAGGATCAACATGAGTTTGATGTTCTTGGGGGGAAGTTCTTACAATCGAAGAACTTGTTGCATTCAGGATTACCTATGTGGAAAAAACCAAACTAGTAACCAATTGTGAGACCTGGGAAGGCTCAAAGTAGCAATGTAAGGAGGACCAATGTTTCCATAAGAAGGAAAAACGAAAGGTTCCCCCAGCAAAGGGGTTCCTTTATTGGTCGTTCCGGGAACTGACGCCATTAAACGTAGCTCCAACCTAGAGTATGTTAGGGAAAATAAACAACACATGCTAAAAATCTTGGAAGCAAACAAGCAAACAAAACCCGCTTACAATGAACACACTAGTTGGTGATGAAATCCAACGTCGCGAGAACAATGTAAGAAGGGGTTGAGATAGAGAGGGTGAAAAAGTTATGTTGACGACTTGCTTAACGGAATTACACCCTGGTGCAAGCTCCCACACATAAATTTGGTGTTGGACCTCGACCAAGTTTTGAGAGAACATTGGTCATGTTTGACCATTTTTGGGACTTCGATGGGCTGGTTGAAGATGGAGCATCCAAGCGGAGCTGAGATCGTGGGATATTGCTTGTTTTGTGGGATTTTTGGGATTTTAGGGTTTATGTAATGGGTATGGGATGTCATCCCATGGGTTTACCCATGTTTAGTCCTTTTTGTAATGTATAAATACATAGCTAAGCGATGTAAGAAATGGCTAAGTGTAAGTGTTATCTATGTGCACAGACGGTGTATATAAGGCTTTGTGCTATTGAGGAGTTGGCTATGTGACTTGACCTGGTTTTGAGGAAGGTGGATCTAGTGCATTGTGCGAAGATCACCTATCCAGTGCGAAGCTGAGTTCTATGGATTTGTGCACAGGAGCAGAGGAATGTAGAAAGCTTGAAGACTAATAAAGAAGAAGAAGAGTTGGTGGACGTAGCCCCACATTGGGGTGAACCACTTATATCCTATGTTGATGTGCTTTGTGCAATGTTGTTCATGTTGTTTATGTATTTATCTTCTTAGTGAATTGATCTTGATGTATGATAGATAGATCTGTGGATTTTTAGTTCTTATGTAGGATGAATGCTAGATCTGAGCTGATGTTATGTTGTAAATGATTGGATGTGCTTAATCTAGATTATTACTATGTTGATCTATAATAAGGGTTTAACCTGCGATGTGAATAAGGTTTAATAACTACTGCATGTGATTGGATAATTTCTTTGTTAAGTGTTATAATCACACATATGTGTCTCAGCTTGGTTGTAGACACTTGAGTCCTGCAACCCCCCCTACCTCTACCTCGAGTGATACTTCATTTTCTTTGTAGGTGTTGCCGAAAGGGATGGTATTTAGTGTTTTGTTGGTGCGTTGTTGAAGTGTTGAACCCTAGGTCTATCCCTGTGCCAACACATGGTTATACCCTCCAAGGAACTTGAGTGATTTTTTCCAACGTCGATTCCAGGTACCGTGAAGACTTTCCCCTCCACAGTCACCTCCTGTAAAGACCCTAAAGAGATAGGCTACTAAGGTTACCAATTATGACAATGATTTCTAGGGAAATAATCAACAGTCTGATCCATCCGCAAAGGCAAGGTCTCTAGCCCGAAATCAACTCGAGAAGGTCTCCACCATATTTTCTTCTCAAGTGACCCCCAATAATACACGCAATCTCTACACTAAGACCAACAAAGCAGGGTGAGTAACTCTTCCAGTCCTAATGCAACCTCCTGATTGACCCTTGTGTTAGAAGGGATTCCCAGGAAAAAATGTAGCATTTGGATTTCACTACTCCCTAAATCAATATTCCATGTTTGTTTATAGCTTTGTAAAGTTATCTTTCACACCTATTCCAAAGCCCTACAACTAATCTAATGTAGGTTTGCTACCAAAAAATATAAAAATGTCTAATCAATTTTTATAAGCGCTTTATTTTAAGGTTGTTGTTACTCAAGAGGAAAATGGCTGATCCAAGTGGATATTAGTGTCCACCCACCTATTCCACTGGCTCGAAAAAAAAAATTCCACCTTGGTAGTTTTTCGAGTTCCAAACTTTCGAGGCCCTTTTGAGGCCCTAAATGACATTTTTTTGGGTTTGGGGCCCACGTGACTGCTAAAGGAATTGACTTGGTCCAATCATAAATTATTCTTCTCGGTTAGAACTTTCCAAAGGGCTATCATGCACCTAAAATGGAGATCATATGAAAAAGTTACGACCCCAGGAAGTTGATGTACTAACTTACCCAAACGGGGCCCACTTGACTTTTGGTGCTTCATCTCCTAGGGTTAGGTTTTTGGATGTATAACATTTTTGAAATTCCTATTTATTCTAAAATTCCTTCAGAACCTCATTGTAACCATATTCTTCCGAATGAGTGCGTTCATCACATCTCTTGCCAGAGATAAGCTACCGCCATTCTAGCAAGCTTGTTTTCCATTGCTTTTTACAATTTCAGCTTATTTCTTTATTGAATAGAAAACCAGTTTTATTGTATCTTTGTTATTATTTGTTAAGCATATGTTAATAATTTGTAGTCATTTTGTTCTACTCATAAAATTTATATCAGTGGTATCAGAGCGGTCTGCTCCTTATCGTCTTAATGGATGTCCCCAACGTGGTCAGAGTACAAAGAATTAGGTCTCGAGCTTGTTTCTCTTGAGGAAAAAATCTCTCGCATGCCCTGGAGATATCTCATGGCAGGAGAAGATAAAGATGATGGGACAAGAGATATTTTCAAAAAAATTCTTAAGGAATCCCTCACGCAACAGAGGAACGAGATGATGGACAGTTTCGCACAAATCCTTTGGCTACTACCAACAGACGTCACATGTTCTTCGCGCAGAGGTGTCGCCCCCTTCAAGGTACAAATAAAGTTCGATATTCATGTATTTGAAGTTTAGATAGATGCAGATGTTGTAGACAAGTGGCTAAATCTACTAGAAGGGTATTTTTTTGTCCATAACTTTTCGAATAGAGAAAATATTACTTTTGCGCTCCTCAAAGTCAAAAGTTGTTGGGAAACTTTCTGTGAGAAAAAAGGAAATAGAGGAACCCTCATTATTTACAGTCACGACCATCTGGGAATCCTTCAAGGATGATATTAAGGAAAAATACTACCCTGTCGAAAGTTATGATGATTTGTATACCAAATGGACCACACTGTGGCAAGAAAGAGACTAAGCAATGCCACAGTTCACAAATATATTCCATACCTTGCGCACCAAGCTGGGTATCCAATATTTGGAGCGACATCTGGTGCTAAAGTATCAAAGTTCTCTACATAGATACATCCATACCAAAATGGAATTTCTAGACATCTTGTCCTTGGGTGTGGCCTACCGATATGCCGTCCAAATCGAGCAGAAGATCAAACAAAAAACACGACAATTTGGGCCTGGGAACCTCTCATAGAGAAAGCTAGGAAAGGGTGGCCCCAAGCCACAGAAAAAATGACAGAGCAAATATGGACAATATCAATATAACTAGTCCAAGACGCAAGCAAAGAAGGACATTGGAAAGACAAAGAAAGATACTGGGAAATGGTGTGACTTTCATAAGAGCCCTTGACATAACACTATTGAATATTGCTCAAAGCAGTCATTGGTAGCCGAAGTAAAAGGCTATGAATCAGATGCGGGTTCTGACTCTGAGTCAGAACCAGAAAGGGGAAGACAGATCATTGACGCAAAACCCAGTGCCATCGTTGCTACCACCAAGCTCCAGGATGGTGAACTAGATGAGCCAGAAGAAGGAGAGTGCATGTTCCATTCACAGATATTGGTAAAAGGCACCCCATTGTACTTCATCATTGATAGAAGTAGCCAGAAGAACCTCATCTCAATAGAGGTCATCAAGTGGCTATCCCTGCTAACAACGTCGCACTCACAACCCTACACCATTGGATGGCTCTGCCAAGGAAGCGATGTTTGCGTTAGCCAACAGTGTCGACTGTCATACAACATCAAGACCTTCAAAGACAATGTATTGTTTGATGTTTCTCCTCTAGAAGTTTGTGATGTTCTTTTGGGCCAACCTTATTTATGGAAACTTCATGTTGTATATGAGTCTAGGCCTTGTAGTGTTATTATTACTTTGAACAGGAAATTGTACAGGATACCCGAGGCAGTCCCACCTAGTGTTATTTCCTTGATCTCTGCGAAGCAATGCAGGAAGGTCATCTCTCAGATGGGGAAGTTTGTCTTCTTCATGATTCACTCTCAAAATGAGCGAAAGATCACAGTGACGTCCAGGGTCTCTGCGGTCGACCTCTCCACACAATAGAAGCAAGTAGATAAGGTCATGGAAGAATACTCAGATATCATCTCCTCACCTACTGGGCTACCTTTTCACTGTCAGGTCCAGCACCCCATCAATATGACCCCCAATGCATTGCTTCCCAATGGGCTAGTCTATCGCCACTCTCTGTTATAGAATGAGGAGATCAAGCGACAAATCCAAGAAATTCTCCACAAGGGGCACATTCGTCCCATATCAACACCTTGCAAGATCCCAATCATGTTGGTATAGAAGAAAGGTAGAACCTAGCAACTCTGCATTGATTACCGGGCTCTGAATAAAATCACAGTCAGAAACCAGTACCCGATTCCCTGAATTGACGACCTCCTTGATCAAATCACAGGGGCCAAATACTTCAATAAGATTGATATGAATTATGGCTACCACCAGGTCCCGATAGAACAAACAGATGTATGGAAGACTACCTTCAAGTCAAAGGAATGCCTTTTTGAATGGTTGGTCATGCCCTTTGTTTTGAAAAATGCTCTAGCCACTTTCATGAGGATGATGGACAATATCCTGTGACCATTCACCAATACTTTTGTAGTGGTGTATCTGGATGGCATTCTCATTTATAGCAAGACTTGGGAAGAACACTTGCAGCATATTCAACAAGTTCCGCACACCCTACAACAACACAAGCTATACGCCAAAATGGAAAAAATCTCCTTCGGCATGGACAGGGTCCATTACCTAGGCTACATCATTGATCAGCATGGCATACATGTGGATCCAGCCAATATCCAAGTCATCTGTGATTGGCCAGACCCAACCACACTCACTGAGCTTGAGAGATTCTTGGGCCTTTCCAATTTCTATCGTAGGTTCATGTTTGGATTCTCCCATATTGCATGGGCCCTCAACCAAATAACTAGGGGTGGTGGTAAGGAAACATTTGCGTGGGGTCGGTCCCAACAACAAGCGTTTGATGATTTGAAGCATCCCTTGTGCTCAACCCCAGTACTTTCACTAACATACCTGCACCAACCCTTTGAGATTGAGACAAATGCCTCAGACTATGTTGTGGGAATCGTTCTCACTCAGCACGACCACCCCATGGCCTATCATAGTGAGACATTATTAGATGTTGTCCGTAAGTACCCTACTTACGACAAAGAAATGTACTCCATTGTGAAAGCCTACCACCAATGGAGACATTACATTCTTGGGAAGGAGACAGTCATCCACAATGATCATAAGCCACTACATTTCATGTAGACACAAGGAAAATTGAAGAATGACTGCCATCAAAAGTGGTCCACATACTTGCAACAATTCCACCTCAACATCAAGTATAAAACAAGAAGCACCAACCGCGTTGTTAATTGCATCAACAGACTTCCAGTCATGGCACTCACCACGGTGTTAGACTCTTGCAGCCATGAGACCTCTATATGGCCCCAACTCTATGAGACAGACCTAGACTTTTCCACCACCTACCAAATGTTGGGTGCAAACGCAATTGTCGATAATTTCCATATTTAGGATGGATTGTTGTGTTGTCTGGGACATATTTTTGTTCCATCAAGAAAGCGAGCGAAGCTGATATGGGAAGCCCACTATAGTCGGGTGGTAGGACACTTCGACGTCGAAACGACAGTGGTGATGCTACAAAAACATTTCTATTAGATGAAACTTTGACAGGAGGTCAGAAAGTATATCAAGTCCTGCACTGCCTATGCTATTGCCAAACCAGCCACTAAGAAACAGGGCTTGTACACCCCTCTTCCTACTCCTAACAGGCCATGGGAATCCATCTCAATGGACTACATGTCGGGCCTCCCATCCACCAAGCAAGGAAATTACTATGTTTTTATGGTTTTTGATTGCTTTTCTAAGATGACGATTATGGTTTCCTGCAAGAAGAGAATCACAGCAGAGGCCACTGCCAAGCTCTTCTTTGAGTGAGTCTGGGTACATTTTGGAATCCCACAAACCATTGTCTCAGATCAGGACAATCGATTTCTCAACACATTCTAGTCTAGCCTCTGGTCACTACTGGACACCAATCTCACCAAATCCACGACCTTCCACCCCTAGACAGATGGCAAAAACGAGGTTGTAAATCGAATGATTGTGCATATCCTGCGCATGTATAATTCCAAGAACCCTTTCACATGGGATGAGAGTATTCCCTATGTCCAACATAACTACAACTGATCCCTGCATAACTCAACTGACCACATTCCCTTTCAAGTGGGGTTGGGATTCCAACCATTAGGTCCCATAGATGTTTCACTTCCCCTTGCGGTCACCTCGACCGACTCATCTCCTGCTCCAACTAAAGCTGACAAAGCCACCCGGTTAATTGAATGGATCCAACACATCCGCCAATAGGTTCAGGATATCTTACAGAAGTCCAATGACAAGTACAAGTAGTG
Organism: Picea engelmannii; assembly: GCA_009831015.1. Classification (NCBI taxonomy): domain Eukaryota; kingdom Viridiplantae; phylum Streptophyta; class Pinopsida; order Pinales; family Pinaceae; genus Picea; species Picea engelmannii. The sequence continues at coordinate 838,049 of ML783784.1, forward strand.
CCATGATCAACATTGGGTGCCACATAAGTTTAAGGTAGACGACAAAGTTTGGTTGCACTTTCAGAAAGAACACCTTACAGGACCCCATCAGAAGCTTCATCCACTCTGTTATGGTCCGTACACCATCAACAAGGCTGTGGGGGATAATTATTTTGATCTCAACATTCTTCCTTTCCTTGGCCTCCACCCAGTGTTCAACGTGGATCTCCTTCGATCTTATCTCCCACCATTATTGGACACCTTAGAAGTAGCATAACAACTGACACCAACATATCTCAACCCCGACTGCATATAATAGGCATCCAATGATCATATTGTGGACACACATATCAAGGTCACTCGACAACAAAGGATCCAACTTTATCGAGTCGTCAAAGTAGGGCAGCGCCTGCACCAAGGAAAGTGGTTCACCCGGGGCCAAATTCAACAAAAATTTCCTCATCCGATTGGGGAATGCAATGAAATGGAGACCATTTCTTCATAATGAGGGAGGATTTATCCAGGTGGATATTGGTGGCCACCCACCTATTCTACTGGCTTGAAAAATAGTTTTCCACCTTGGAAGCTTTTCGACTGTTTTTTGGGTTCCAAACTTCTGGGGCCGTTTTGAGGCCCTAAACAACGTTTTTTGGGATTTGGGCCTTAGGATACTGTCGAAGGCACTCACCTGGGCTAGTCAAAAAAAATTCTTCTCGATTGAAATTTTTTCTTCTCGACTAGACCTTTCCAACAAGCTATTGTGTGCCTAAAACGAAGATCGTATGCAAAAGTTACGACCCCAAGAAGTTGATGTACTAACTTACCCAAACGAGGCCCACCTGACTTTTGGAGCTTCTTCTCTTAGGTTTAGGTTTTGGATGTCTAGTGTTTTTGACATTCTTGTTTATTCTAAAATTCCTTCAGAGCCTCATTGTAAACATATTCTTGCGAATGAGCACAACCATCACATCTCTTCTCAGAGATAAGCCACCACCATTCTAGAAATCTTGTTTTCCGCTGCATTTTACAGTTTCATCTTATTTCCTTATTGAATAGAAAACCAGTTTTACTGTATCTCTTTTATTCCATGTTAATAATTTGTTAATAATCCGTAGTCATTTCTTTCTGCTCATAAAATTCGTATCAATGACGTGGACTAAATGATGTTTTGACCGACTCTAAACAATGCAAAGAAATTAGAATGCAAATATTTCACTTCGATGAAAGCTATATTACGAGAAGGAGAAAATATTTATCATTCCCAGATGCACAATGTCCCAAAGTTTTATTAAACACATCAATATCAATATATTCAAGAAATGAGCCTAAGAGATTGTACACCAATACACAATTCAAGATTAAAAATGCCAAAAACCATGCAATTTTTCTACTTCAAATGCAAAGATGCCCCTAATCTAAATTTTTTCCTTTAAAATGAACTATTTAGAAAAAGAAATGTTCTTTCACTAAACAATTCTAAAGAAAAACAATGCTTTGTAACTGAAAGACACTAAAAGCAAGAGATCAAATCTTTCAAAAGAAAACAAGATAAAACAAATAAAATATGGCTAAAAACATATTCAAATTTGTCAAGTAGATTGTAATCAGACCCAACAAATCACCCCAAAACCATATCTAAGATCTGGGCAAGAAAAGCCATCCAAAAATCAATTTTTTTCACAATCGTCGCAGACTGTAGACTAACATAGCGTGACGATCTTAGATCATCGCAAGCTAGAGAACAGATACAGTGTGACAACATTGTTTCAAAAGGTAGGGTGCATCGATCCTATATCGTCACACTATATTTCAAAGTAGGGGGAGACGATCAAAGGAAAAATGGAAAAAATAAAAAGCAAGAATTTTTTTCCAGTGAAATAAACAGTCAATGATTCAGATCGGATTTCTCAGTGACTCGGAAAACATAACCCAGGCAATCAGATCAAGAAAACAAGAAAAACTAGGAAAACAATATGTTCCCCAGTATGTTCGCCAATTTTGTTATCAAATTGATTGGTAAGTGCAGACACAAACTAATATCCTTAGTTTCACCACGAAACTAGAACAAAACAAGACAGGATATACAAATTTCCCTAAGTTTCAATCATCAAGCATACTAACTAACAAGAGATAAATGACATACCTTTTAAATGTCGTTTGTCCTCGCTAGTGTCATCCTCACTCCGTTCCAAGACTTATGGGATGTTAAACCTGTAAAAAGACACAAGCCAACGAAGTGAAAGCAACAACGTATACTCAACAAAACCTATGTATGTGATCAAGGAGTCATACAATAAAATAAGACCAATTTTATGGGAAAGAAATATATTACTGTATTATAAATATGAAAAGGAGAGTACAACCAGATGCCTTGATGTTGTAAGGTCCATTGTAATAGTTCCTTGCTTCCCACACACTTCTTGCTCCATGGATTCCGAGATCAACAATATATCTTGACAAAGCAAAGCCCAAAGCTACAAAAATTACTCAAGCTCACACCAAAAGCTATCCAACTAACTTTCCCCATGATAAAGCCTCTCCTTTTATAGGCTGAAAAGGATAGGGTGAGGAGGTTAGGATGATCCCAAGAGATCAGGGTTGTGACTTAGATCCAAACCGATCGGAGGCCAACTCACCCTCAAATATTCTCTTCTAGAAGAATCGAGAAGATGGTATTTTTAATCTGTACGAAAAATCGTCGCACCCTTAAAACTAAGCAAATTGCGACGATGTCGCAGGACACTGTGGTGAAACCTGTGACGATCCTAGATCATCTCACCCTTAACATTAAGCAAGGTGTGATGATCTCTTTTTCTAAGTTTTTTGACAAAGGAAAAGTATAATTTCATCTCTCTGGGAAAAAGTATCTTCATTCTCTTTAGGGATTCATACAATTGATCTTTCTAAAGAAAAAGGATAGGTTTACATCATTAACGGTCATAAGGGTGACAAAAATAATGTGTAAAAACCACACTTTCCCCTTATTTGAATTTGATCCCATGCTAGAACATGATTCTTTAGAACCAATCATTTTTTTTTTCTTTTTGGAGGGCCATTCACTTGCCAAAGAGATTTATACCACCAGCAAGAAGCATCTCCATCATTGCTAACCAAATATTGATAAACCAATTTGACCAAGTACCTTCCTCTCGCATTGGGATATTTCCAAACAAGTTCATCCCCACCCTCAGATAAGTGAACACAAGATTTCCCAAGTCCTTATGTAAACTAAGTCCATTCCTTCGACCATTGTTTCTCCAACCCTATATCCAATGTAGAAGACTATTGTTGATACCAAAGAGTACACTATCTTAAATCATCAATGCAATTGAGAGTACAAATTCCCAGGTCACACATCTTGCCCACTAATGTATTTGAAAGGTAACTAAATTCTCTACATCCACCTACAAAATTGATCCCAATTCTAAACTTATGGCATGATCCAACCATCCATGCCATAAACTATCCAATTACTTGGCATGCCTAAGAAATTGTCATCGTTGATTTGATGCATTAGGAACATATTTATTGTGTTGATGAATCCAATTCAAAATACAGCCCAAATCAATGTATTTTGCAATAATATTGTGCCTCCAAATATTGTCATTAGAAAAAAAATACCCATAGATATTTAGTTTCCAAATCACAACCAAAGGACCATAGGTTTTCAATCCCCATCCACCAGAAATTTTTGGCTTTGAAAGGATTTTCCAATTCACCAAATGAAAACCCATATACTTTGAAATTCTCTTCCACGAGTAGTTAAAACACATTTTACAAATGAAAACCAATACCCCTTTTGGGATACCAGCCAATGGGTTCCAATATATAGGGATTTCTTTGAGAACCAATTTTATAAGAATAATTCTACCCACGTTGGAGATCCATCTATTGCATCAAAATTGGATCATACGAGCCATATGATCCACCATCCAATTCCAATCCACAACACCATATTTACATGGTTTAATATTGATTCCTAAATACTTAAACCCTTCTCGAATGTCATGAAGGGAGAAATTGAACAGATATGAGAAAACACGATGATAATTCTCCTGAGCCTGTACTAGATAAATGGTTGTTTTTTCAATATTTATCACCATTCCCATAGACTCACAAAAAATATCCAGAATGTCTTTCAAACTTTTACGATTTTCTTTTTCACAAGAACACAAAATGAGAATTCCATCCACAAATAACAAATGCATGAGATTTTCAAAATGCCCCATTTGAATACCATGGAAACCTTTAGCTCTTTTATCTTCTAAAATAGAACAGCTAAGTCCATCGACTACCAGCAAGAACGAGTATGGTGATAGGGGGAACCATAATGGATACCATGGGCTAGATGGAAGAAGAGAGAATCTTCCCCATTGATAATCACCAAAAAGGAGACAATTGTGACACAATCCATGATCCACTTGATCAAGGTTAAGTCGATCCCAATATGTAGAAGAAGAAGGTGAATATACAACCAAGAGAACCTTTCATAGGGATTAGAAGGGTTGATCCTGATGACTGGAATGGTGTGCTTGAGAATCTTAATTGAATGCAGTCCTTCTTGCATGGACCTAACGTCTTCATGGATTAGTTGTCCCTTTAAAAAAACAATTTCTCAAAAGTAATGGAGATTTCTAACATGGGATTTAAATGAACAACTATGATTTTAGCTATTATTTTATAGAGGCTATTACAAGGAGCGATCATTCTGAAAATATTAAAGGTGTTTGAACGATTCGACTTGAGAATAACCACTATAAAATTGGCATTGATGATTTGAAATATATAAACTATGGTTCAAACCTCTTCAACCTCTCACAATAGGTATTTTCCCATAGTGTTGAAAAATGCACGAAAAGAATTCAACAAACCAACCGTCCAGCCTAGAACATTTGTCCTTTTTGAATGTTGATAAACACCCCCAATGTTCATCTACATATATCTTTTGAAACAATTCAACAATTTCCACTTCATCAATGAGTCAAGGGAAAAATGCAATTTGCTTGAGTACAAAATCCATTCTTATTTGCTCAGGTTCATTAAATAGGCCTTTGAAATGATTGACTCCAAGAGTCGCAATATTTTTAAACACACGAACATTATTTCCAGACTCATCTACCAACTCCCATATTGCATTTTTTTTTCCTGAAGTTGGAAAAATTCAAAAAGAGTTTTTTGTTGTGGTCACCCGATTCAATCCAAAGGGATCATATTTTTTTTAAATGAATATATTATTATTATTATTTAAACATTGTTAAAACAATTTATAATGTAATTGGCTAACTTTTTCCTATCCCTATTTTTCTATCCTCATCTAAATTGATGTAGAGAGTAGGGTAGGAATTTCAAGTCTAAAATACTTGTCAAATTTGATGGGTTTGACAACTATGATGCCCATACCAACAATTTTAACTAAGAAAGTTGACCGATAGGAAGAATTTTTAATTGTATTCAATGGGAAAATTATCTTTTGACAGGAAATTTTTCCATCAAATTCCATCCCTATTCATAGAGAGTTATGAATGTCAATGGAAAAATCCTAATCTGAATTGACGTAGAGACTTGAACAAATGTCAAAGGAAACATTGTGACTTGAATTGATGTAGAGACTTAAGTGAACATAAATGGAAAGTATTAAAATACGTAACTATCATTTTTTTAACATTATGAGACAAGAATATTTGTCCCTTTTTAATAATTTATTGTAAGTTGTGTAATATTAAAAAGATGCATCACATATGGAATAAAACATTTATGAAAATAATTGAAATGAAAAAATGAAAGAACAAGAGAGTGAAAAAACTATCCATAGAAATGAACAAAAGATGTGTCCTAGGAAACCCAATATGGGAGAAAACCCAACTAGAAGGTGAGGCCTATATACTCTTCTCTCTTTTATTTAGTTATAAAAATGTAAATAGAAAGAAAGAGGCACTCACTATGGAGTTGCTTTTGACATTGTTTCCTAAATGGACAATGTAGGATTTTCTTCTTCTTATGTTATGTGTTCAAATCCAAATCATGTATGTTTTGATTAACTATGGAACAAGCACAATGTTAAAAGAATGGAAATCCACTCTCTTCCTAGCATCCCAATATTTAACATAGCTCGATATCCATCTATGGTTAGGGTTTTTACATGCCTCGACCCTCAATTAGTGTTAGGATTTGGACCTTCTAGAATCTCTTTGAAATATTGCATGTTTCTATCCACACATGTCTAATTAATGGGGACTAACATGGCATCCACTGAATACCATGTTGTCAACAAGGTAGGTCAACTTACGAAAGGAATAACTTTTGCATGCAAGCTCCAACTAAGGTGATTTTTGCATTGTTGGAAAGGTATCGATGTGTATAAAAACATCAAGGGAATATGAGGTATGCTAGAAATTTTTTGAGCCCAAAACGCTCCAATTGATGCAAAATGGCACTGGAAGGTTCCAAACCCCAAATATCCAAATTGGGACCGACCACTAAAATGGTCCCTGCAAGCCAATTCCTCCAATTTTTCCACCCAGAAAGTCCCAAGATAGATGACAAATTTTATAATGATCCATTGTAGATTACCACTAACTAGTGTCTTTTTATCAAAACATTGTATTACAATGACTTTGGCAAGGTTGTAAATAATCCCTAAATGACGATGATTGGACTTATTATTATTATTTTTCCTTCTATATGGTGGTGGATATTACAACGATGAATTATTTATGTCAAATTTGTTTGGCTACTAAGGATGACCATTTTGGTTCGATATTATAATTTTTTGTTGGTTGACTATGTATTTATCTTCAATAGTGTGTTTATTTTCCCTCTCACTGAGTTGATTTTTCTCTAATTGATATAATTTAATTTATGTAGGAAGGGGTAATTTTCTCTATTAGGTTTCCATTTTAATAGTTCAATTTTCTCAACTTCCAACATTTTCTTCCTTCAAAGTCGTGACAAAATCTTTTAAACTTAACAAATTCTTCCCTTTATTTTTGGATAGTTATTTAAACAAGAATTTACGAGCAACCAATGATGAGATTAGTGAGATGGATAAGGGATTGGTTGTGGGAAAAGACCCAAAATCAGAAAAGTGTCTATCAAACTGAGTGGTCAAAGGTTGGATCATACCACTATCTACTAGACATTACTGGAAATTCCCTAGAAATGGCTTTGATACTAATGGAATGAATCATTCTATTTCATACTCTAAATATCCAAAATAAATAGGATAGTATTGATAAATCCATACAAGATAAACAATATGTAACTGATAATGAATGAATGATTGGATTGATTAATTGATACAATGAGCCTTATGACGGTATACTTATATGCATTAACTAGTCACTGAGGGGAAGGGTTATGTCCCTTAGTTAGGTTGTGTCCTTAAAATTATTATTATTATTATTAATGTTTATTTATGTATTTTATATTCATTACATACACATCGAGATATAAATTCACTATCTTAAAAAAGTTATTAAAATCCAAATTATAAATTATTGTAATTCAATATTGACATGATCCAGGTGGACATCGGTGTCCACCCACCTATTCCACTGGTTTAAGAATAGTTTTCCATTTTGACAGTTTTTTTATACTTTTTTGGGTCCCAAACTTTCAGGGTCATTTTGATTCCCTAAACGACATTTTTATGGCTCGAAAATGCCTAAAATGTATACAGAGGAAGATGATAGAGTAAATTCAATATGTACTCCTTGGTCATACATTTCCAATGACGTATCAAGCACCTCAAACAAATATTATATGCAAAATTTACGTCATCGGGAAGTTGTTGTATCAACTACCCCCATCGAGGCCCACAAACCTTTTGGCGTTTCATCTCTTAGGGTTAGGGTTTTTTATGTTTATGGTTTTATTATTTATGTTTTATGTTAAAAAATCCTTTGGGTCCTCATTGTACTCATCCTTGTTGTGAATGAGCGTAGTCATCACATCTCTTCTCGGAGATAAGTTGCCACCATTCATGCAAGTTTGTTTCAATATGGTTTTTTAGAGTTTCATCATATTATCTTTATTAATACAAGTCAAGTTTTATTGTATCTCAGTGTATGTATTGTTGGACACACCTACCACACTTTTTGGGGGGGTGAATGAGTGTGGGGCTCTTTTTCCCAAAACTTCCCTCTTGCACAAAAACTCATCAATTAGCATTCAACATTTATTCATTACCCATTGTTGTCATTTATAACCAGTTAGATGTGAGCACATATTAGAAACATATATCAGCAATATATCATCAACAAGTCATCACCACAATGAACACAAGATGTATGTGCAATTTTCTTTTTATTACAGACTACAATCCTTGGGGTTTATCAGCAACAACTGAATAGAGTACAAATCTACAAGAGCACCAGATCTATATGGAAGATTCATCTTGCATTCTCATCACCAACTGAGATGAGGCAACAATTCTCAACAGATATCAATCTGTACCATAAACAAGAGCATCAACCATGCACCAACCTGTGCCAAATAACCTGTAATCAACTTGTACCATAAACAAGTGCATCCAACCATGTACCAAGTATATACAAATCATGTTTCAACTAATCATTAACAATTACTCATCAATATGTACCAACATCATCAACTATACACCTCATGTATGTGCCAACTCATCAACTGCTTGTTTCAACCATGACTAGTTTTGGATTAGTCAACAACCCTAACTTGAAATAATCATTACTTTGTACCTGTACTGAATAAAGATTTGAAACTTATACACAATTTTATTCAGTGTGTTTTATGCAATTCCTCCAAGTGGAACTACTTGGAACCTCTCATAAAATGATTTATAGAAAAAATGGCATACCTTGCTGAATTCTGGCTTATTCTAGAGAGCGACCTTGTAGAGCGTGCCCCGCACAAAAAATTTGATGAATAGATATGAAAATATTATAGAGGATACTACAGATTGTAATATAACCAACACAATTGGTATCACTAAATTTGGATATGTTATGAAGAAGTTATGACGTTTTTACCCGAAACACCTGATTTTGACTAGTTTCAGGACTAGCCACAAACCCTATTTTCCACGGCATGTAACTCCCAAACGAAAATGACCCACAAGATGAATTGTTAACCACGGATACTTGGATATGTTTTCTCACTTGCATAGCAATTTCAGGATCAAAATCATTATAGAAAAAAAGTTATAGCGAAAATGGTGAGATGACCTGTAAATAACATACCTTAGAAAGAACCATCAAAAGAATTTATCCTTCCTTGCATTTCGGCCTTCTTTTCTTCACTTTCCTCAGCATTTCGGCTTATATATCCTTGGTTACCTCAGTCA
>ML783784.1:858769-872414 GCA_009831015.1 Picea engelmannii
ATATAATTGAAAGTAATATATTTCTTATTCAGTGAATAGTATTTTTTTAGATCCCACTATGAGGGAGATGTGTAAATTATCACTGTTTAATATGGAGTTTACGCATGGCATCTAAAAAAATATTAATAACAAAAGGAATATTTCAATGTCCACATTAAGTAAAATATTTCAATATCATTATCAACTAAAAAAATCTTATTGTTAAAACATTTCAATGGTTTGTTGCTAAGTATGATGGAGATGTGTAATTTCTTTAGTGCTCAACATGGAGTTGACACACACACACACACACACACACATAAATCACCATCATAAAAACATGATGTAAAAATATTTTTTAGATTGAAAAACATGAGGAATTGTTTGGACCTCCATGGGTTTGATCCCTCTCAACACACACACACACACACACACACACACACACCAGATGAGATTTTAGTACTATTTTTGTTCCTATCAAAGAAATGAGGATTCAATGAAGTGACTATGCTAAGATTGGTTGAGTTAGTGGCAAATGTTGAGCTTCCAGAGCCTCTTAATAGACAAGAGTCCAAGAGTCCAATTATCCTAAGGCAGAACGAAGAAATAGCAAGAAAATCCATGCCCTTGTGTGCATAAGAAAAATTTAATCCCTTGGGCGCTTATCAGGGGTCAAAAGGGGCTTATAGTGCCCCAAAAGAACTTAAGTGTTAATATCCCAAGAGTTTATCATAAGATCATGGCCTAAGAACCAAGCGCCAACTTTTCAAGAGTTTTTTGGACCTCGAAAGATCGACGACTCATATCACATTGCATGTCCAACCTTATAGATCAATGGTCAAGATATAGTTTCAGAGTCACATTTGCAACCCAGACACTGACTACTCCAAATGGACACCTCTGATCAATGAATCTGATTTGAAATTCTATGTCTCTGATCAATGATCAATGACCCATATTTAAGTATACTCAACCTGCAATGGATGGCCCAAATCCAATATTTGATCTCAATTTGTCTCGGCCATGTCTCATGTCATCCCGCCAATAGAGAACTATCAAAGTCAATCAACGATTTCCACGTGGACATGGGGAACCCACCATATGCATAGGTAAAAATATCAAATCTAGGTGACACGTGTCCTGCTCCCCTTCCATGTCAGTACCATCACGGGCCAATAGAAAGGTGCCACATGTCCAGTCTGACGTCAACATGACGATTTTTCCTCAATCAACTTCTTCTTTCGACCACAGTTAGATAAATGACTCTTAGTTGTCCTGGGATCTCTAATGGACAATTGAGATTTACTTTGTAGTTCTCTTTTCAGAGTCCCATTTGAAATTGATCCTGTAACACTTTGAAGGGGCACCTCCAATGGATGATCTAGATATGCTCTGAGACCTTTTTTAAGTGGGTCCAATCAACGGTCTAGATCTACTCATAGGTATCAAAGCCTCTCGATCAGGTGTCATGTTATCCTACCAAGAGAGCACTATTAGAGCAAATCATAATCCACCACGTGGACAGGTGGAACCCAACAAAGGCACCCCAAATCATATCAAATCTAGGTGACACGTATTTTAATATCCCTAAGGCCGAACCCAATTGTAAATGTAAATGCAAATGTACTTAAGTTGGTGAGTTGTATGACATCATTTTATATGCACATTTCATGGTATAGTATGCGCATGTACTGTGCAATAAAATGAGGAAGTGTGCACATTCCTGGATACCGCATGCAACAACTTGAGCATGCACGATTGTGAGGCCATCGAGCCTTTGTGTATATGCTATGTTTTATAGGCTGGTGAGACAGTTATTATAAGCTAGGATGCTTATGTTTTGATTAGGCTGGAGAGCCTAGATGTTAAAGGCCAATGCACCTATTTTTGTATATGTCTCATATTTAATATAAAATACATCGTTGCGTGCAGACCGACCATGATAAAAGATATGGGGGACTAGACTCCATTGGTTAGGGAAAGGGAGGGGCTAAGTTAAGGAAAGGGGTCAAACTAGGGAGATTAAGCCAAAAAGGAATATTATATTACTATTTCTTAAATCATAAAGTATGGATAATTATTTTATCCTAAGTTATAAAGTTGGGTACAAGTGGGCCAAAGTAGATCCCAACATGACAAGTGTCAAGTTGGGGACATGCATACATATTGTTGGGACTTAGTTCATTTCTGATCATCTTTTCCATTTTCTTCTCATGATTCCTTCCATCATTCAGTCATCCAATCAATCATTCATGACCTTGAACACACCCATTGAGCTATCTTTCATACCATCATGATTGTACCTAAACCTGTATCCATGGCCATTTTGTGAGGGTGTAGCTGGTAAGCTTGGGAGCTGGATTGAAGAAGTGGGTTGTCAGGCCCGTGGGATATTGAAGAGGCAGGTTGTCAAGCCCGTGAGAAATTCTTTGAGTGAGATAATTGTTGGGAATTGATTTCGTGAAGGTGCTAAACTATAGCTATAGTGCTATGAGACTTCTTGTCCAGCCTATTGCTGAAGCTCGAAAAGGAAGTGGGGTAGCCGAAGGACTGTTGAGCAGAGAAGGGGCACACTTCCTAGGTAGGACAGGAATGTGGGGAATGATGGACTATAGGCTATTAGTTGAGTGAGCACTTATGACAGAGTCTTTCATGTTGTCTATGAGCCTTTAGCCTGGTTAGCAATCCCTTTACCCGGGTAGAGTTTAGTCCCAGCTCGGGGGTGACTCACTATTGAGAGTGATGAACAGTGTGGTCTAAGGCTGGGAGGTGTGTGGACGGTCTGAACATAGTTGGTAATATTCTCACAAAGATAAGTGTCAATTGTGTGATAAATTTACATGTTGCATTGTTATTTACGTGTTTAATTTTATGGGTTTATCCTATGCGTGACTATAATTGTCTGTATGTTTATGGGTATTTCCTGTATATACTGCATGTCTATGTTTACTGTTATTTCAGTGTGAATCCATGCATTTACTAAATGTATTTGTCTGTTTACATTTTACATGTAAAGCTTCCGCAAGTGTTCTATGTGCATATGTTTTAATTGCATGCAATTAGAAAAAATTATGTGGCATAGCTCAGTTGGTTGCTGGGTGTGTTACAATATGTTTTGCAGAGAGAACAAGAAAGAGTTCTTTGGCGTGGCATGGTCCGACATGGATGGACGGGGACGTTACAAAATGGTATCAGAGCTTCAGTTCTGAACATTGAGCATGAATGGGCCAAACGAGTTGAATTGAGGTGAAATTATATAGAGGATTTATTTTGAAATGGCCAAATTTCAAGTCACAGAGTGTCCATGGAAAATTTAGAAACAACGACGTGGAATTGGGAAAAGCCCCAATTTTTGTTGTTAAATTCATGAGAAAATGGAGAAATTTGGCCAAGTGGTGAGATATTATTGTTTTAATATCTGTTCTAGCAAATTTGAACCTGGAATTTGTCAAATTTGAAGTTACAGTGAAGCCATGACAATTAGAGCAAGATTAGTAAATTAAATTCTCAATTCGCGACTTGATTTTGGGGAAATTTGTTCCAGAAATGTCAAACCACAACGATTTTTTGTTGCAAAGGTTGAATTGGTGTTATTGGGGTGAAATTGAATGAATTTTGTGGTTGCAGAATGTCTATGGTAAATTGGGGGGAAAAGTTAGGAAAAGGCCCAATTTATGTAGCGAAATTCATGAAGATTTGATGCGCATAAAGGTGAATGTGCATAGGTGGTCGCACTAAAAATGCATGATGCGCAGTGAAAAGCTTGTGATAGGTAAAATTCAGCACTGCGCGACAAGATATTGGTGTGCTGGTGTGAGTGCTAAATTTTGGTGCCGCGCGAAAAACTCTTAGTGTGCAGGTGTGTGTGCTAAATTTTGGTGTCGCGCAGAAAAATGTTAGTGTGCAACTGTGCGCACTAAATTTTGGGCGCTGCGTAGGAAAATTGTTGTGTGCAGGTGCTCGTGCTAATTTTAGCATTGCGCAGTGTGCATATGCATAAGAAGTGCGCGTGGTGTGCACTCATAATAATAGTGTGTGTGGTGCGCGCAGTATTGGCATAATACAGTAGAGTTTGGTAGTTGTGCACACAATGTGGGTAAATGTTGTCGCACGACAGTTTTGTTAATGGTGTGCACAGAGTTTTGGTGGACAGTGGATACGTACTAAAATTTGGCATGGTGAAACACTTTGAGTAGAATGCGCGCGGAATATCAGTGCGCGGTACAAAAACTATGCGCGGTGGATATCAGCGCGTGATACGAAAACTGTGCACGATGGATATCAACATGCGATACAAAAACTATGCGCGGTGGATATTGGCGTGAGACATGAAAGTAGTGCACACAAGTTATTGGCATGACAGAGAAGTGATACACTGTGGTTTTAAAGTGCGTGAAGCACGATTTACCTTTTGTTGTTGTTGCACATGGTAAATATGGGTGTACAGGTTGAATTTTGTATGCGCGAAGTCATTCGAAGGGCGAACAATAGCAGAAAATCAACGAATTTCTGCGACGTTTTATATCATTTGAACGTCATCTTTTTGCAACGCATTTTTGAGGGCCTTAAGAGTGTTTTTTTTAACAACTCAAAAAACACAAGAGTCTCTACAACTCAAATAAAAGAGCTTGGGTAGATCTTTCTAATGGTGTAAATTGTTTGTCAAACAGAGCTTTTTTGAGAAGGTTACATCACAAACATTGGAGGGTAAATTTTATGACCCAATTAACTTCAAAGGGCCATAACTTTCTACTCCAGAATCAAATTGAGGGGCAAGAGCAGTCAATGGAAAGATATTGAGCCATAGAAGACATTCCAAGAGTTGAATTAAATTTATGGTCATGTTAAAAGATTTTAATATGGAAAATAAGGCACTTGTAACATTCCAGACCAAAAACACAAATTGTCTTAGAACTTCAGCAGACTGTAACTAGCAACCTAGAACCCAAAATGAGGTGAAACTTGGACACAATGTTCGTAATATGTTTATGAAAAAACCCAATTGATATGATATGAAAATTTCAATGGAGTAGGTGCGAAAATGCATAATTACAACGCAGAGTTGCACCAAGTTGAAAAATGAACAAAAAAGTTAATGGGAAATTTTCAAATGACCATAACGTTCTGCTCAAGACTCATAATTGAGCATGTGAGTAGGTGTTGGAAATGCCTTGAGCAATGGAATCTAAATATCCACCCAAAAAATTGATCTGGGAATTCAAACTTTTAGGAAATCAAAAGAAATATTTCTGATATATATTATTGAACCAGAATGGTTCATATTTTCATGAAATTGTTGAAATAGTTAGCCTGACAAAGTTTTGTTGGTTGCACATTTTGCAGAGTTAACAACCACTAGATCAGATCAAGATCAGTGAAGAGTCCATAGGAATGGAAGAGGCACAAAGGACTTACATCCAAGAAGATGAAATTAGAGGGATGGATGTCCATTTGGGCATTGAAGGAACAAACTCCAATGGACATGGAGATGAAAGGAATGAAAACATGAATATGGAAAAGACCATCAAAAATTTGTAGAAGGATGTCCAAATCCATGAAGTTGATAATGAAAGGCTTATGAAAGGCAAGGAGCAACATAATGACTTCAACATGAAGTTATTGGAGAGCTTGAACATAATAGAAAAGAAATTAGATAAGGAGAGTGGCTCAAGAAAGTTAGGAATTCACAGGCCTTATGATGAGAAAATAAAAGAAAGGAGTGTTAGCAGACATCACCATCACTCCCCGAGGAATTCCAATAAGAGATCACAATAGCTCAAGTCCATCCCCTGTTAGGAAGCACAAGAGGTCTGGGGTGGATGAGCTACGAAGAGAAATGAACAAAATCAAGCCTCCTACATTTGATGGTGAGCATAAGAAGGATAAAGATGAAGAAACATGGTTGTTGGGCATGAGAAAGTATTTTCAATTGCATAACTATTCTTCTCATGCAGAAGGTAGAATTGCTATCTATCAACTCAAGGGAAAGGCATCCATGTGGTGGGATCGGCTTGTGCAGGTGAAACACATTATAGAGAAAAGTGTCACTTGGAGGGAATTCAAGAAGTATTTTGGGAAGAAATACTTGACTAAAAGATACTATGACAAGAAAATGAAAGAGTTCTTTGAACTCAAGTTTGGGAGTATGACCATTGATGAATATGAGAGAAGGTTTCTAGAACTTTTGAATTATGTCTCTTTTATCAAGGACAAGACAATTAATATTCAAAGTTATTTGAGTGGATTGCAATCATTCATCAGTGACAAAATACAGTATGATGATCCCAAGACATTGGAAGAGACCATAAGGTGAGCTAAATCCCTATATGATTAGCAAAAAGCAAGGCCAACTTTCCAAAAATCTTGGGAAAACAAAAAGAAATTCAAGATGGATCAGAGAAAGAAGGGATCTAAGCCACCATTCTTCATAAACAATCCACATGGACATAAAACTCCTAGAGAGCCTAGACCAATTGAAACAATGGGTCAAAGGCCAAGGCAACCACCTATTCAATGTTGGTGTTGTAAAGGAGATCACATGTTCATAGATTTTCCTCACAGAGGTGAAAAAGGGAGGATTGTTCACAATGTACAACAAGCTAAAACAATGGAGGACATGGGAAAAATTGTGCCAAGTATCTATGCAGCCCTAGACAACAAGCAAGCAGAGTATCAGTCACATATGATTGAAGTGGAAGGTATGATCAACAACCAAACCATTGCTATTTTAATTGATTCAGGAGCTAGTCATAGTTATATAGATCCTAAGATGGTGGAAAGTTTTCATTTGCCAAGAAGAAAGCATGAAAAATCTTGGTTGGTGTAGCTAGCTACTAGAGCCAAAAGAAAAGTCAATGAGATGGTTGAGTCATGCCTCATGGACATGAATGGGTTGAACACCAAGGAAGATTTGAACATCTTTCCTTTAGGTTCCTATAACTGTCTAATTGGGATGGATTGGTTGGACCAACATCATGCTATGATGGACAGTCATAACAAGGCATTTACTTGCTTGGATGAGGAAGGGATCCTAAGAAAAGTGTAGGGAATTTCCAGGGCAGTAACCATCAGAGAGATTTCAGCATTGCAGCTAAAGAAATGTTACAGGAAAGGGTGTCAAATATTTGCAACTCATATGGAAGAGACACCTAAAGATAAGGTGCCAAATTTGGAATATTATGTAGTCCTGGAATATTTTGAAGATGTGTTCAAGGAGGTACCAGGACTACCTCCAAAGAGAGACATTGATTTCTCTATAAATTTAATGCATGGAGCAACTCCAGTGTCAAAGAATCCTTACAGAATGAGTACACCAGAGCTGAAGGAGTTGCAAATGCAACTTGAAGAGATTATGAAGAAGGGATATATATGCCCAAGTGTGTCACCTTGAGGTGCCCCATTCTTGTTCATGAAGAATAAATATGAAACCTTAAGATTGTGCATTGATTTCAGATAGTTGAATAAAGTGACTGTTAAGAACAAGTATCCTCTGCCAAGGATTGATGATCTTTTTTATCAATTGAAGGATGCAAAGATATTTTCAAAGATAGATCTCAGGTCAGGATACCATCAGGTAAGGATTAAGGAGGAAGATATCAACAATACTACTTTTAGAACAAGGTATGGTCATTATGAGTTCACAGTGGTGCCATTTGGGTTGTCAAATGCTCCAACTATTTTCATGTGCTTAATGAATGGTGTTTTCCGAGAATATTTAGACAAGTTTGTCATTGTCTTTTTGGATGAAATTATTATATACTCTAATTCAGAAGAAGAGCGTGAGCATCATTTGAGAATGGTGTTGCAAGTATTAAGGGAGCATCAATTGTATGCCAAGTTGAGCAAGTGCTCACTTTATCAAAATAAAATTTATTATTTGGGGCACATCATTTCAAAGGATGGGATAGCAGTGGATCCTGAGAAGATAGAATCCATTAGAGAATGATCAGTGCCAAAGAATGTGATAGAGGTCAAATCATTCACGGGCCTTGCAGGCTACTACAAGAGATTTATTGAAGAATTCTCAAATATTGCAAACCCAATCACTTCCTTGCAAAGAAAGGGTGTGAAGTTTCAGTGGACATTGGATTGTGAAAAGAGTTTCCAACACTTGAAACAATTACTAACAAATGCTCCAATACTAAATATTGCAAACCCAAATGAAGACTTCATTGTATGCACAGATGCATGTAAAGAGGGACTTGGTGGATTCCTCAGTCAAAATGGGTTTGTTATATGTTATGAATCAAGGAAGTTGAAGGAGCATGAAAGAAACTATGCCACTCATGATTTGGAGTTGCTCGCCATAGTGCATGCCTTGAGGAAATGGAGACACTGCCTCATGGGGAAAAGGTTTGAGTTGAGGACAGACCACAATGGTCTGAAATATTTATTTGTTCATCCAACTCTAAATGCTAGGCAAAGCAGATGGTTGGAATTTCTGAGCGAATACGACTTTGATATAAAGCATATCAAAGGGAAAGAGAAAAAAGTGGTAGATGCGATCATCAGAAGAGTGCATGAAATGCATGCTACAACCATTAGCATGTACCAATCAGATTTGAAAGACATAATTACAGAGGCTGCCAAATTAGATTTTCATTACAAGGAATTAGTGACAAAATTACAACAAGGTATTTTGCAGCAGAAAAATGAGGAATACAAGCTAGATAATGATGAAATTCTCATGTACAGGGGCAGAGTTTATGTACCAAATTATAATGAATTGAAAAATCTGACATTGAGAGAAATGAATAATGTGCCTTATGCTGGGCACCCAGGATATCAAAAAATTGTTGCAGCTATCAAGATCCAATATTATTGGCCAGGCATGAAGAAAGAGGTTGTTGATTTTATTGCCAGATGTTTGGAATGTCAAAAGGTAAAGGTTGAGCATAGACACCCAACTGGTTTGCTACAACCATTACCCATTCTTGAGTGGAAATGGGAAGTTGTAACAATGTATTTCATCACCAAACTGCCCAGAACAAACAAGCAACATGATTCTATCATGGTAGTGGTGGATAAGCTTACTAAAGCTGCCCATTTTATTCCAGTTAAGCTCACTTACAAGGCAATGAACATTGCTGATGTTTATATGAGAGAAATTGCCAGATTACATGGAATACCAAAGAGAATTGTGTCTGACAGAGATCCAAAATTTACCTCAAAATTTTGGAAAGGATTATTTAATGGATTTGGCACAAATTTGAATTTTAGTACATCCTATCATCCTGAATCATATGAACAAATAGAGAGCGTGAATCAAGTGATTGAAGACATGTTAAGAATATATGTGATGGATAAACCATCAAAATGGGAAGACTACCTACACTTGGTAGAGTTTGCTTATAACAATGGGTAGCAAGCATCTCTAACGATGAGCCCATTTGAGGCACTTTATGGCAGAAAGTGCAACACAACAATAAGTTGGGATAACCCAGCAGACATAGAAGTGGTTGGACCATATTTTCTCAAGGAAATGGAGGAGCAAATGATAAAAATAAAGCAAAATTTAAAGGCTGCCCAAGATAGGAAGAAAATCTATGTTGATAAGGGCTAAACCCACAGGGAATTTAAAGTGGGTGACCATGTATTCTTGAAAGTGAAAGCCAACAGAAGTTCCCTGAAGTTGGGAAATTGTTTAAAGTTGGCAGCTCACTATTGTGGGCCATTTGAAATCCTAGAGAGGATTGGTCCAGTAGCTTATATGATTGCATTTCCTGCATCTATGTCTATTCATAATGTATACCATATATCTTTGATCAAGAAATATATACCTGATGCTAATCATGTTATTGATTGGAATGTGATTCAGGTGGAGTGAGAAGGCACTTTTCAAGTGCATCCGGTACGCATTCTGGACCAGAAAATCAAACGGATCCAGAATCGAGCCATAGGGCTTGTAAAGGTCCAATGGACCTGGTACGATCCTAAGGATGCTACTTGGGAGCATGAGGATGCAATGCGGGCAGAATAGCCACATATTTTTGAGGATTTTTTAAATTTTATTGTACATGGGTACATGATGCACTAAGGACAGTGCATAAATAAGGGGAGGGGATTGTAATATCCCTAAGGACAAACCTAATTGTAAATGTAAATGAAAATGTACTTAAGATGGTGAGTTATATGACATCATTTTATATGCACATTTCATGGCATAGTGCACGCATATACTGCACAATAAAATGAGGAAGTGTGCACATTCCTGGATACTGTGCGCAACAACTTGAGTGTACGCAATTGTGAGCCCAGCGAGCCTTTGTGTATATGCTATGTTTTATAGGCTGGTGAGATAGTTATTATAATCTAGGATGCTTATGTTTTGATTAGGTTGGAGAGCCTAGATGTTAAAGGCCATTGCGCCTATTTTTGTATATGTTTCATATTTAATATAAAATACATCGTTGTGCATAGACCGACCATGATAAAAGAGATGGGGGAGTAAACTCCACTGGTTAGGGAAAGGGAGGGGCTAAGTTAAGGAAAGGGGCTAAGCTAGAGAGCTTAAGCCAAAAAGGAATATTATATTAATATTTCTTGAATCATAAAGTATGGATAATTATTTTATCCTAAGTTCTAAAGTTGGGTACAAGTGGGCCAAAGTAGCTCCCAACATGACAAGTGTCAAGTTGGGGACATGCATACATATTTTTGGGACTTAGTTCATTTCCAATCATCTTTTCCATTTTCTTCCCATGATTCATTCCATCATTCAGTCATCCAGTCAATCATTCATGAGCATGCACACACCCATTGAGCTATCTTCCGTACCATCATGATTGTACCTGAACCTGTATCCATGTACATTTTGTGAGGGTGTAGCTGGTAATCTTGGGAACTGAATTGAAGAAGTGGGTTGTCAGGCCCGTGGGATATTGAAGAGGCGGGTTGTCAGGCCTGTGAGAAATTCTCTAAGTGAGAGAATTGTTGTGAATTAATTTCGTGAAGGTGCTAAACTGCAGCTACAATGATCTGAGACTTCCTGTCCGGCTTGTTGTTGAAGACCGGAAAGGAAGTGGGCCAGCCAAAGGACTCTTGAGCAGATAAGGGGCACACTTCCTGGGTGGGACAGGCATGTGGGGAATGAGGGATTGTAGGATGTTAGTTGAGTGAGCACATGTGACGGAGTCTTTCCTGTTGTTTATGAGCCTTTAGCCTGATTAGGAATCCCTTTACCTGGGTGGAGTTTAGTCCCAACTCGAGGGTGACTCATTGTTGAGAGTGATGAATAGTGTGGTCTAAGGCTGGGAGGTTCATGGACGGTCTGCACACAGTTGGTGATATTCTCACAAAGATAAGTGTCAATTGTGTGATAAATTTACATGTTGCATTGTTATTTACGTGTTTAATTTTATGGGTTTATCCTATGCATGACTATAACTCTCTGTATGTTTATGGGTATTTCATGTATATGTTGCATGTCTATGTTTACTATTATTTCAATGTGAATCCATGCATTTACGAAATGTATTTTTTTGTTTACGTTTTACATGTAAAGCTTCCGTAAGTGTTCTGTGTGCATATATTTTAATTGCATGCAGTTAGAAAATTTTATGTGGCATAGCTTAGTTGGTTATTGGGTGTGTTGTAGTATGTTCCATAGAGAGAAGAAGAAAGAGTTCTCTGGTGTAGTGTGGTCCAGCATGGATTGTTGGGGACGTTACATGTATAATGTCTCCCTACCACATTAGTTCCAGTGTGGACCAATATAAATCTTCCATGTGTCCAAGATCATGTCAACATGATGATCTTTTCCTTAGTCGATTTTGGGTTCTTGGTCAAGCGAGATCGATAGATCTCATGCGTCGTCGGAATTCCCCTTGTAGTTCCAAATCGACGGTCAATATGTGGTTTCATAGTCCGCTCTTCGGAGTCACATTTGTATCAAAGCCTCAAGCACTATAATGAGGCACCTATGATGGATGGTCTAGATCTATTCGAACCTCTTTCAAGTGGGACCAATCAACAACCCATATTTGATCTTTGATCTAAAGTTTCCCTACTAGGTGTTGTGTTATCCTGCCAGCAGAGCAATGTTAGAGACAACTAGTGGCTACCACGTGAACATGTGGAACCCACCATGTAGATAGGTAAATGTCTCAAAATTGGGTGACATGTGTCATGCCTTCCTGCCACATCAATGCCAATGAGGACCAATAGCAAGGTGCCATGTGTCTAGTCTGATGTCAGTGTGATATCTTTTCCTTAGACTAATTTTTCTTTCGATCATGGTTAGATCGACAACTCCCAACTCATGTGCACATCCTTCGATCAACGGTTGTCCTAGTTCCCTTGTCGGAGTGTTGTTGAATACCAGACCCTGATCGCTCTAACGATTGTGACTCTTATCAATGGTCTAGATTTTTTTATGTTGATCCGATGACTGTTGAAGTTTCATGCCTTTGCAGACCTTGATTGCTCAAACGGATTACTAGTAGAATTTAAATTCAGTTTGATGAAGCAGGCCCACGCTTAAAAGATAAAAAATCGAGATTAATCATTGGGATCGATCTAACGACTTAAGTCTCACACCTATGTAGATTTGATTTCGAGCACCCAACAATAGGAGAAATTATTACAGAGACTCTTTAGGGATAAAGATCGTGTGGATATTTCAACCTATGAATCTCCAACTACTCCACGATCTCATGCATAACAGAAATACAACATGTGAGAGTAAATTATTCATTTTTTACTAGAGAAAAACCAATCAAGAATCAAGAAGTAGTAAGAGTATTCAATAAGTTGGAAGTGGTTTCAAGAAGTAGTTTCAGACATGAGTGAGAAGGATGAAATGAAAAGCATGTGCTCATTGTTAAGGTCAACACTTTGAGAAGTTAAAGAGTTTCTTGAAACCATATTTGTTTGACCACAAAAACCTTGAGCACATTCAATTGGCAAATGTAGAAGGAAACCAGATATTCATCCCTTGCATTTAAGTTTCAGTCTGTAATTCCTCCTTACAATGTTGTGTTCTTGTAAAACATCTCCCATTTTTATTTTTCTTATATAAGATCTGATATATAAAAGATTAGACAATAGATTATACCTTTTGTTCAGTGTTACTACATGATGTTTAATCCCAATTACATAAGTTATTTCCTCTCAATAAATGACCATTTCTCATCATCTCTTTGTGCATTTGAATAATATGTAGAGGGTACCTCCTTGAGATTGAATGTTTGAAGATGTTAACTATTTGAAGCATGTGTTTATTGATCTGTTTACACTTGTTAGTGTTGTTGAATTCTTAATTACTCATCACATTATTCATTTTATAGAGGCTACAAGATTCATTCTTCGGAGTGCCCTATATGTTTGTTTTGTTCTTTCATCTAATCCACCATTTCATCTCCCTTTTAAGCTTGTTTATATATCTCAACTCCATGTTCAACATGGAAGGAATTACACATATCCCTCATACATGGCTATAGAAAGTTCGTTTTGGTGCAAAGATCAATCTTAACTTAGGATGTATCATGTGCCTCAAGGGGAAAACCTTTCCTCAAGTTTTTTTACTCTAAAAAATGTTTTCACATGACTTGATCTGTCTTAGCACATGATAAATTTAGAGTTAAGATGGATTTACGATGGTTATATATATATATATATATATATATATATATATATATATATATATATATATATATATATATATATA
>ML783784.1:874669-909265 GCA_009831015.1 Picea engelmannii
TCTAGATAGGCGAGGGAGGGATCGGGATCCATGTAAGCAGGGGGGTTAAGCAGACAGTCCAATTCTTCAGATTGGTCTGGAGTGGACTTACCTGGGCAGGATCGTCGAAGGTGTCCCGTTTCACGACAATAGCTGCATCTGAAAGGGATCCCCAGGTAGTCGAGGGATTGTAGATGTTTTCTACCTCTCCAGGTGATCTCCAAAGTTTCAGGCAATCCTGCGGAGGAGTCCATTTCCACCAGGACTTTTCCTACTTTTCTCAAAGGACTGGCTAAAAAATTGGAGTCAAGTGAAATAAACTTACCTAGAGAGTCACCGATCGCTCTGCAGGCTTCTTCGTTCCAAAGGTGCAGAGGGAGTCCCGGAAGCAACACCCATAAGTGCCTGTGCCTGTGCTGGAGGCTGGCCTTTAACCCGGAGTAGTTATAACTTGACTGTAAGTTGGAGGAGCTGGAGTTATATATTTGATGGCTTGTGTAGCGTTTCTTCTTTTAATTTATTAATAATATCTTCTTTAGCTTGACTGTAGGTTGTAGGAGCTATGTATTTGCTGTAGGTTGGAGTAGCTATGTATTTGCATTGGACATGAATTGAGCGTAATCCTATTAGGCGCATAATTTGTGATGGGGTATTATAATTGTTCTTTGTGCGTTGTGGTGTCTGTCCTTCTACTATAGGCTTCCTCCTCTAAACTTGGGTAGGACTTGCCCTGTGTTGTCCGCCATGATTGAAACAGCCTCCACATTGTTTCTTCCGAACGGAGGTCCTCGGCCTCATATCCCACAGGTGGACACTGCCATGCATCATGGGGTGGAGGCTGGGGACTGGACGGATACTTTAAGTTAAGGAGAAACGTCCCAAACCTTACGTACGGCGTCTGCGGCATCAACTTTAAGGGCTTGTATCCCACCAAGAAACAGAACCTTGGTTACGACAAAATGCCATTCAAACATATAGGCAATCTAGCCCAGTACCCACTCATCTGTTGCCGTGCCTCCACCACATAAAGTTTGCAGCAACTGGATTTATAATAAATGTTTTTTTTAAATTTATGAGAAAACAAGATTTGTCCCTTTATAATAATTTATTATTAGATGAGCAATTTTTAAAAATGCAGTACATCTTTCTCTGTTTTTTCGAAGTTATCTAATGTGTAATGTGCAGCCTTTATAATAATTTATTATTAGATGAGCAATTTTGAAAAATGCAGTACATCTTAATCTGTTTTTTCGAAGTTATCTGATGTGTAATGTGCAGCACATCATAAGCCACACATTTCATATGCATAATTTTTATCCATAAAGTTCACACATTTTTATCTATAAAATTTATACATTTTACAAAAAACATAGATATTCCATGGTAATTTTTTTTGGATTAGATTGATGTAGTGTTTACTGAAAGTTTAGGAAATTGTGTTACTAACTCTTTATACTCCACACAAATAAATAAAAATTAATAAAAGATTTAAAATGATAAGGAAAATTCATATCAACTTTTCAATAAAATTTTGTTAGACAAAAATATTTTAGGAGAAAACTTTATATATGACTAGCATAGCAGTTAAATAATTTTATTATTGATTAACAAATAAACGGTTGCGTTTCATTTATTTGGTGTTAATATTTTAATTTTTGCTAATCACTTAAGTGGCAATCAGTGAGCTATCAAAGTAATTTTTAAATATGATTAGGGAAATGTAAAAAAGTAAACACATAAACACGGATATCTTTATAATAGCTAGAAAGTTAATGATTGAAATCACAGTCATTTATTTTGTGTGACTACTAAGAATATTCCAGCCATATTTAATCATGTCCATAGAAAACTTATTAAGCACTAAACCCCTATAAAATCTGCCCATTATCAATATGTCTTTCGCATAATAATACTTATTGTTATTCTCGTTTGAGAACAAGTTTTGTTAGTAATTTATAATTTATAATTTATAATATATATATATGAAATTTAAAAATACAAACTAATATAAATATATTTTAAATTTTCAAAATTACAATTTAATTATTTTAAAATAAACTAATATAAATTTATTTTAAATCTTTTCAAAATGGAAATAAATTACAACTTAAATAAATCTCCATAATATTTAATAAATTTTAAATTAAAATATATAGGGTAGAAAAATGCATATTAACATTTAAATTTATAATCAATAATATGTATTTTTTAGTGTCTATTCATCCATAAGTCTAGAATCAATAATATGTATATTCATCCATAAGTCTAATATGTATTTTTTAGTGTCTATTCATCCATAAGTCTAGAATCAATAATATGTATATTCATCCATAAGTCTAGAATCAATAATATGTATTTCTTAATGTATATTCATCCAATGGAAAATGCTCCTTATATAATCTTATTTAATGAGATTTAATTATTTAACCAATGTTTTGGAAGATAACTAAAATTTTACCAAAGGAAAATGTATTTTTTATTATTTTATTTATCTAATATTAATAAACCAACTTATGTTTATATTAATAATATGAAAATAAAGTTTATTGATATAATTAATTTGACTTTATTAAATATAATTATTCTATTTTATTTGATTTTCTATATTACAAATAAAGGTTTAAAATCTTAATTTAATCAAATCCATAAATAAAATCTTAAGTATTAATTTTATCATTTGAATTATCTATTTAAGTTATGTTGCTCTTAAAATTAATAATAATAAATGACAAGAGGTATGCACGGAAGTATATCAAAATTTACAAGTGGAACATAGATTTCAAGTTGCTTGGGTGGATGGCTTCAACTAGGATTTTTGGTATAATGCCTTCATTGCTTAATCTTTCATAGTGCTTCTTCCTCATTTGGAAATGACTCTAGTGCAATCTTATTAGATCTTTGCAAGTTAAAACTGATCTAGTTCACTATATCTTTGATGTGTCTTCTTTTACTAGTGGGTGTTTTCAAAGCACATATCTCCCCTTACTAACTTAGTGTGGTTGATTTCTTTTTGGAAAAGGGATTTCCTCTATTGGGTCTTGAAAGTTTTTTTTATGATGATGTTGTATAGATAGTCTTTATCTCTTAGGGATTTTTTAGTAAGTATTTATGTGTTTTTTCAAAAGTAGATTCACCTCTCCTCTTTCAAACCAAAATTGATCTCTCGTATTTTGATTTGGAAGATCTTTGGAAAAGGGAGCGTTATTTGTAAATTCGAGAACTGTGAACCTTCTTCACAAGGATTTTAAAGACATGTAAATCATCACTAGGAAGGTTTAACCCAATTCATTTGTTCGTGTTTCTTTTATGCAAGAAGAATTTATGTAGGCCTAAGGGGAATTCCATCCTTTGAATGAAATTATGGCATCTCAACTTCAACCCAACTAAATATTTATGAAATTTAATGATCAATATTAATATAAAATGGTAATAATTTATTGGTTTTTAGATTATTTGTTATTTAACTTATAACTTTTTTATATTTTACGTCAGTATGGTTTGAAAAAAAATAATAATACAGTTCAATGTGAAGTTCATACAAATCATGAAAATTGGTTTCCCATCATTACAAGCAAGGTTACAGAGTTTACTGTATACACAAAGAGAAACATAGTTCAGAAGAATAAATTTTACAAAAGGTAAAATTCCAAATGTGAGAATTCTTATCAGAACTAGTATCATGGACGAGATAAATAGATCATCCCTGTAAATTTGGAGTGGTCCCCTTTTTCCATAGACACAATTGCAATTTAATTGAAAAATATTGTCTACCACTGAAATGTGAATGCATCTGTTTCCTTGAAAATAAATATATAATCAAAAACCTTTATTAAATTTATTTTTTTTTAAGTTCACGATCAAAATTCTATTAATTTTTCAAAATATCATACACACAAAAGATCTTAGTTGTTTCCTTGCCACTTGGAGAACCAGACTAGAAACAAAGGAGAATATCCATATCTACATAGTGGGCTTGATTGTGGGGAAAACTCCATAGTTAAGCGTGCTTGAGCCAGAGGAGTCTTGGGATGGGTGACCACCTGGGAAGTCCTGGTTACCAGGTGCAAGCCCCGAAAGTGATGATTGATGCTATGAGATTCATTTCATTGGTTTCAATCCCATTTCTTCACCCCTGTGAGCATCACTTGATGCAATGAGTGTTAAGTGGAATATTCAATTCATGAGAATTATTGGTCAATTGCGACTAATACTCATGGATATGGGTCATAGATTAATGACTTACACTACGCAGTTAATCCCAAAAATAATATCTAATATGTTGCACTACGGAAGCCCCTCTATGCATATATATATTGTTTGTAATTTTTACAAAAAACTTTAAAAACTAGAACTAACATAGATACTCGTCTATGAGAATGGAAATAATTAATAGACCTATGCCTAGTTTTTTCTATCATTTTAACAACAAAAAGAGACTTGAAGGGTACCCAACTTTAAGGAGTTGAGGGCTCGATTGAGATGTCCGATGGATTTCCTATTTGAGCATTGTCTTGACTGGATCGTTCATTTCCAGTTGCTACTAGCATTGCTGGATTGTTGGAAGTAAGCGGAAGATGATGTAGAATCTATCTGACCATAAAATGCAGACCATTGAGCTAAAGTTGAACTATGTTTTTGGAATCCTTCATGGTCTGAAGCATTTGTCCCATGAAAGTATTGATATGCTAGTATAATTCTACTATCTTCTAGTAGCGAGTCTCCCTTCCTCTTGTGTGACCTACGTATGGAACCCAATAGATTTTAGTTTCAACCACTTCAAAATTAGTGGTCATGTCCCATTCTATGTTGACTGCAGCTTCAACTTCATCCATACTTTGTTGAAAGTGGTGGGGAGTGTTTCTCTTGTAGTTGCTAGCTGCGTTGTAAGCCTCCTGCTGAACTTAGAATTTTGGTCTTCCCTCTTCCAGATGATGAGCGGAGGATGCTTCTAGTGCCCCTAAGATGCGATAATAACCTCGATGATAGCCATGGTGTTGGGTTCCTTTTGGCACAAGGGTGAGAAAAAGGAGGCCCCTTAACTATCTAGTTAGGCTATCCAAAAAGCACAACAGAGAGTTAGTTGGTTAGTGGCTCAACTAACATAAAGAGACAAGAAATAAACAACAATGAAATAAATCTAAACTAAGCAAGCAATAACTTGAAATGAATGCACAAAGAAAACACAAGAGAGATATACCAACTAAACTAATCTTCGAATTGATACTCCTTAGAGAAATATGAGAAATTATGAGTCCCCTCTTTCTCCTTGGGAAGGATCTTGAGTCCCCAAGTACAAAGTTTTCTTTCTACTATCAATGGCTAACAAAGGAAAATGGTGAAGAAAAGAGTGATGGACCAATCAAGAGGAGAGAGTCCTAAGACTTTCTATGGATGCACAAATATTTCTAAGAGGAAGATGGCTTCCCAAAGCTAAAAATGAGTAACATAACAATACTCAAATGCTTCTTCATTTTTTCATACAATGGCCCTTTATTTATAGGAATGTTTAGGGAAAGATATGAAATGATCTTACTCAAGCATTTTCAGATCTCACTTGGCTAAAGCAAGATAGACGGGAATATCACCCTATGTTTATAGCCTCAAAAATTGTTCCTAATCCACAAGTATTGGTTACAAGGGCTTAGGATGATTTTTTTATAAAGAAAAGATTGCTGAAAAATTCAATATTTATGTAATTTTCCAAATATAATATATGCAAAAGTAACTGTAGAGATAGAAGCAAAAATACCAAGTCAATAATTAACGTAGATGAGACAGAAAGAAATCTCTTATTTCATTCCAATTAATCAAAAGAATCGTTCTCTTTACAAAATTCCCTTAGGAAGTTTGGACCAAAGTCAAACTTAGATGTCCCCGATGAAAACCATACAAAAGGACTTCTGACAGAAAGTAAAAAATTGAACTTTAAAATTTGGATCATCTTGCCATAGATTGTTGCCCACTCGACTCTGCACAATATCCTTTATTAGATATGAAATTTAATTCACAAACATACAAGTCTACATAGACTATCAAAGATAGATCAACACCTATGAAAAACAAGTGTCTGAATGATGTAATTCAACCTTGAATCTTGTTGTCTACAATAGGACCCTGCTTTCATAAAAGAGAATTAGGATTGCAATGAATTAAAGAATGAATGAAAACTGAACTATCTCAATAAAACTTAAGAGCATACCTTAGTATGCTTTCTTCTTCTATTCCCCTCTTGTTCCTCCTCTTTTTGCCTTTAAGAAATCAGAATTAGTTGAAGTAGTTAAACTACCTCTTTTAGTTAAGTTAACTAAAACTCAACCAACTTTTAGTTTAGGGGGGAAATTAATAAAATAATAATAAGGGTCTTTAATAAATAATAACTAGTAGGTGGGACCCCTTGTGACTCCCTTTAGTTTCTTAACAAACATAAACACAACTAGTTAATCAATCAAACACATTCCTCCTTGTGGCTCCCATCATCACTCTCATAATTTGAAAATTAATATCAATGATATTTGAAACCATATCCAAAATATCAAAAAATAGTGTCTTGTCCAAAACCTTTAGCAGTCAACTGTTCTTAACAATCAATAAATAAAAACACTCAAAAACCATATTTTCCACTTTGGGAGACAATCTTCCCTTTGTTGCTATTGTCTCCCTTTGATTTCTCTGAATTTATCTTAGTTTATGTGGAGCCTTTAGGCCTGATCTCACTGATAACATGAGAGTAATCATCTCTCAAGTGCATGCAGGATGAAATGGATTTGGTAGAGTCACTTGAGGGAGAGGAGGGGGCAACAACAACTTTTCCTTTATCAGGTGCATGACGGGCTTCGGTTTTTAATCTCTTGCTTGTGTGAGAAGAATGTATTGGTGAGTGTGCATGGGAAGCTTGGACAATTGGGTTAATCGGTGGATGAGGAACAGGTAGAGACAAATTGGGCCAGCCACGATGTTGGGAGACTGTCGAGTGGAAAATATCTTACCATCCTTCATTTTCAGGGACTTCAGGTTGTAATGAGACATGAGGGGGAACTAAGATACCAGGGACATGTGGGGGTTGGAAAGGAGGCCTTTCTGGCCTAGGTTGGACCACCCCTTGTCCAATCCATTTGAAAAACCCATCTTGGAATAGCCGGTTCAACTCTTATGGATCTGTATCAAAATGTATCGAAAACCTTGGTCTTCTAGGGCCCCTGTTCCAATTTCCTCTTCCCCTGTTATTCCGGCCATGGATTCCTCTTCTGAAGAAGCTCATTCATGTATGCAACGTTTATTAGCAACTAATTTCTTCAACAAATGATACATGACATCTCTTTAAATATGAAACAAAGTTTGGCTCAGAAACACATCAGACTCATGCAATCCAATCCATAAAAATCGTTTAATACTTGTCAATGAGCAGGGGGTGAATAAGGGTTCTGGGATATATGAGGGATTGTATTGAGTGAAAAGTGGTAAAATGAAGGGAGGAAGATTATGATTACTGCTCAACAAATCATCAAACAGTCAACCGTGTTGTAATAACAAGACATATCAATTGTAACTCATCTATGTGCCATCCTTCAACTCTTATAATACAAAGTTTTCATTTAATTATAATTCAATTTTAAGAACAGGACGTGAATAGTGAATCTGGGAATATGAGGGGATTTGTAATGTGCGGAAAAGTGAGATAATGACAGGGAAATAATGAATATTGTTCATAAAACAAATCAAGTAATCAATAAACATAACTATGTACTAAAATCAATACAAAAAATACCAACACCATATCAACAATTACTGTGTATCAAACTGTTCGTTATTCCAGCATTTAAATTTCTCAAAACTTCTCAATTTAGAACAGTCCGTGCAATCATACTCATAATCGAAACAACTTTCCATTCAACAGGATTGTTAAGAAAATTCTTGGTCTTTAATTTCTTTTCTTTCCCTTTAAGAATTTAAAGAAAACACACAGCAACATTGTTCCACCTCTATCCCATAATGCATCACTATAAGAATAACATCCATTATCTACCAATTCTCAATCTGCCCAAATTAAAATATACACATGTCCCTTTCCAAAATGAACATACCTTCAAAACATGCTCGATTACATACATTCTTCATCATATCAACCAATAAGTCTTTGAAACAAAACCACAATCAACATAAAACATGACCCTCATCACTATCGAGTAACCATTGCCAATATGCATGATGATTCAATAATGGATGCCCAGTGATCATCACCAAATAGACACAGTCACCAATTCCATAATTTGCTATAACCCCAATCGGGCCTAGTGAAACACACATGTGTTTCCATTTTTCAATTAAGACAACGTTGTAAGAACACAGTGAGTGGAAACATAACGAGAGGATAACAACCCCTGACTGTATATAATTACTCATTCCCAATCGTAACTCTTCAACCAATTTAATCATAGAAAGATGAGATAGGGACTCGATGAAAAATTCCATAACCACTCCACTTGATAAACCAATCTTTGACAACCAAGAATATGCCTGAAGGGAGTAGAACAATTGGGGCTTTAAAACCGGGCTCTATCACAACAAATACAAGGAGACAATCAAGAGCACACTTGTTCATCAATAGCATAGAGAACTGGAGGTCCTTAGAGACATATCAACCACAGGAAAAAACTCTTTCGATACAGACACAATAGTAAGCCACATGGTCTCAACATTATGGCCACCCTAAGACCAATTCTCGAGATACTTTAGTGCCAAGAAAATGCGAATGAGCCCACGACCATGACTCTATTATGAGAAAAACACAATAACCAAATGGAATTTTGAACACGACTGGATAGGGTTACACTCATGACTCTGAGGAAACAACCAACAATAATACATAGAGAGAAGCCCTCCACCATTAATACAGAGCAATATATAACCAATTCACTTATTATCCATAGAGACCCACCATGATTTTAACCAACATAGAAACCAGTGAATGCACAATTCAACCAAAAACCAATTCTTTTGCTTGTAATCCGAACAATTACACAGTCATTCCAGAGAGAAAAATCATGCATTTACATAGTTGAAGTTCTCAGGAAAACACAAACCCAAGCATTACTGAGCCATTGTTTGTTCATACATAGAGTATAATTCATGGATGGGGTGAAAAATAACCATATTTGTAACAAAGAACTTAAAAGGGCGAGCTGGTTGAGCGTTTTCTTCCCAAGCCTGAAATGTTGAGCTTAACCACCAATAGACTGAAATGTGGAGCTTAACCTTTTCATTTGCATATAATCCTTAACATAACTCAAACATAGATCGTTTTCTTTTAGGATTTTTTTCACAAGTTTCTTTTCTTTGTTTTGGTTATGTTATTAATAACATGTTTCTTGTGTGTATCTAGCCAGGTAGCAGATCACGATGATTTGTGACATGATTAAATCATAGCAACTGTAAATATATGCCCATCATAACATAAAAATAATTCTTTGAATTGCAGAAACATCTCATAAAATGCATCATCTAGCTATTACTATGTCAAAATGAAACCAAGACTGCATTGTCAACCATATAGGACTGTGCAAGCAACGTCGAAACAACAACATAAAATGTGTGATATGACTATCTTCGAGCCTCCAGTCTACAAGGGGGTCCCACCTACTAGTATTCTATTATTAGCATAGTTTAAATAATAGGGATTAAGCAATACTTTGTGGGTGAAATTCCTCATTGTGATTTCAATCGTCAACAAACTGGTGACTCCATAGGGAAATCTGTTTCCAACAGATTAAGAACTCATAATGTATGGTTTCGTAGACCAAGTAACATCAAATCAAGAAGATACAAATAAGAATGATTATGCCACATGGGGAAGTGAGCTTATTTAATGGAAAAATGACAGGGAGTTTGGGAATAACTCATGGAAACTGTTAAGTATGAGGGGGTTTATCCCTGTAAGCATAATCATTCAACCAGAATTTTCTCTTGACTTCAAGGAGAAAATGATCCAGATTTTATGAGCAGAACGAAATGACTACATATTATTAACAGGTGCTTAACACAAAATAAAAGAGACACAATAAAACTGGTTTTCTATTCAATAAGGAAATAAGCTGAAATTGTAAAATGCAGCGGAAACAAGCTTGCTGGAATGGTGGCGGCTTATCTCTGAGAAGAGATGTGATGATTGTGCTCATTCGCAATAAGATGATTATAATGAGGCTCTGAAGGCCTTTTTACAATAAACAGGAATTCCAAAAATCCTAGACATCCAAAAACCTAACCCTAGGAGATGAAGCACCAAAAGTCATGTGGGCCCCATTTGGGTAAGTTAGTACATCAACTTCCCAGGGTCGTAACTTTTGCATACGATCTCTGTTTTAGGCATATGATAGCCCGTTGGAAAGGTATAGTCGAGGAGATTCATTTTGGGGGCTCAATTATGCCTTCAATTATCATTGAGAAGATCGATCCAAAAAATGTTCATTTAGGCCCTCAAAATGGCCCCGGAAGTTAAAACTACTAAAAATAGTAAATTGCCAAAATTGTCAAAAAATTGTTTTGAGCCAATTGGAGGAGGTGGGTGGCCACTGATATCCTCCTGGATCAGAAATTTTTTATGGACTTTCTCTTATGAATCTCAAAATGGATGAATAAATGGAAAGAAGGAGCGGGATGTAACCAACTATCTCATAAAACAACAGTGAACGTAGATAAAAAATTCAATGATGCCTTCAGGGGGAACATCATAACAGTCATGTAAGCTTGATTGTTATTGACTAACAATACTTTGAAGGAGTGTCTCTGTGGCAGAACTGATCCAACATTTATTCTTGGCAAATATTGAAATCAAAAGAACAAAAACCCAGAAATGTCATAACATAAATGAAACAAAAAAAATTGAGTGAGCGGAATCAAATGGTAGAAAAGAAAAAGAAGAAATGAAAACTACTAAAATGAAAGCAGAATTGAAAACTATTGTAATAGAAAAAATGAAAACTTACTAAAATACAGAATAATCCAAACATCGTTAAACTTTTCAAGTTGGTTCCACATAGTGTTTTAAGTGAGAACCGTTAGTGTTGTAGGAAAACAATCACTCTTGTAAATCCTTTAGAATGTAAGAGTTTGCACCCAGGACAAAAGCGATCTTGAAATGACCCAACCATAATTTTTGAAACTTCGAGTGTCTTCCCCTATCAACATGAGCTGAATACCACAACATTACTTTCTCATTGACTTTAAATTTGACAGTTTTGACACTCTTGTTGAAATACTTCTTAACAATCAGTTGTCTCCTTTTTATATTACCCAAGGAAAACGTCCTTTTCTCCTCCTTTGTTAAACATCGGAAGAATTTAATTCTTCGACTTGAAGAATTAAACTTAAGGAGGAAAGTTCCAACTCAGTACGAAGAATGGATTCTTGACCATAAACAAGCTGGAAAGGAGTGAAACCAGTACTCACCTTGGTGGTGGTTTGATTTGCCCAAAGGGCATAGGTGAGGAGAGTGTGCCATTTACGAGGCTTATCTTCGATGAGGATTTTGACAATTCTCACCAGATTCTTGTTAGTAGACTCAACATGCCCATTTCCTTGGGGGTAATAAGATGATGAGGTTAAATTTTTAACCCCCAACTTAGCTAAAAATTGGGTCATCTTAGCAGAAATAAAAGCATGACCATTGTCTGTAATAATTTCCAATTGTGAATCTTCTATGTATAGATGTGGGACCTGTTTGACTGGCAAACTTCGCCAAGACTTGACGTTTTCCTTGACCAACATCACCAGGAGGACCAACAATTGTGGGAGGACCCCCAGCCGGAGAGGCTGATAGAGTCTTACAACGGGTTTATTGGAACCTCACTGCTCTCACTCATGATGTTCCTATGGCTGAGATCGAGGATCTCCCCCCGACTATGCAGCCACACATAGTAGGGGTGCCTCGACCTAGGTCCAGTTGTTCTGGCATCTTGTGAATACTGTCATTCACTATAGCAAGGCCAATAGGCCTAGACCTTAGATAGTGTCAGACCACTTACATGCAGAGGGAAATGTTTTACTATATATTTTGAGGGCGTAAACCCAACGATGTATATCGATGACTTTTGAGGCTTTCATGCCCAATTTTGTACTCATGACACTATTTTGAACACACACACACACACACACACACACACACACACACACACACACATATATATATATATATCTTTCTTGTTTTATGGACAACATTTTTTACAAATGTATTTACATGTGTATGTGTGTGCTTTTATTTTTATATGTGAGCAACATGTCAATCTAAAACTTGATTAGCTAGAGTATTTGTTAAATGATTAAATCTCCTAGGGACATGGATATACGTAATGTAATCAAAATATCGTTCTAAGAGACATACCCTAAGGAACCTTCGATGAAGAGTGGGACCATAAATGCGGTAAACCCAATTTAACTAGGACACAACCAGTTGAGCATCTAAGTAAACCTGGAGGAGAGAAATGACATGTGACAAAGCATCACTTAGAAATTATATCACTGTGTTGTACTTGGAAAAATTATTGGTTGCGTCGCCTAGAAAAATACCTCTGGAAGATAGCAACTGGCCTCTAAGTGTTAAAATCACCCAAGTTGTGGAAGAAAGTCGCTAAGTGTGTCGATTGCTGGCATCTGTGAACCCAAAGTAAACCTTTGATTCACTTGACATCTGCCAAGTGAAAAAGAAGACATAAATAACTACACGCCCACAAGACAAAAAAGAAAAAAAAAATGTATAAGAGACTATACATATATACAAGAAGACACCCAAGTGACCAACCTAAGATTAGTACTTCTTAAGGTAGAGCCCATTTCTAGGCTCCTCTAAATCATTTCCCTCAAAATCAAGAAGACGATAAGCGCCCTTCTCTAAGACCTCTTTCATAATGAAAGGTTTGAACCACCTGGGTTTGAACTTGCCTGCCCCTAGGGTATCTTTATCTTTATCATAGACCAAGACAAGATCACCTTCGGCGAAAATACAAGGGAGAATGGACCGATCATACTGACACTTGACTCATTTCTTATAAGCCTAGTTGACCAAGGCTACATCACGACACTACTCATCGAGTTGCTCGAGATATAGAAGGCATTCCTCAAGCAGTGAAGTGTCTGGCAGTAACTCCACTGCCAACTTTAAAGAAGGGATCTAACATTCAATATGTAAGATTGATTCCTGCCCGTATATGAGTTGAAAAGGTGAAAAACCAGTGGCAATGTTAGAAAATGAGAAGTAATGCAGAACAGTAAAGTCTTTTTAAATTTTCAGTTAGAATAACAACAAAGTCTCATTTTTACAACATTGCTTGACACTTAGCATAAAACAACAAATTTCTGAAAGAGTAAATCCAACATTCTTTCTGATCTAAACTGAAGAAAAAGTAGATCAGTATCTAGATCTAAACTAGATGCTAATATAGATCTCATACATGTTAAAATACAAACTGATACTCTGTGGATCTGATATATATCAGATCTAGACGAGATTGGAATAGATCTCAAACATATTAAACATCAAGTTAAATAAAGAATTTGACCAATGAACAAAATAGCAAGTCCCTTACCTTGAAGACTTACCAATGAAGGAGATACAATCACACATTAGAGATGAGATGCCATTAGTGCTTATGCTCAGAAAAAATACAGGGTCATTGATCTACCATATAGGTTAGATCTCTTACCAAGAGATGAATAGACTTTCTTGCCACCAGGAGGAGAAATTACTTGAACCCACCACACAAAAAATTTTGTAGTAGAACCCTTACACACATAGAAATTCCAATGTCCCACACCCTCATATGCAGAATGGTTGTAACTCAAAGAAAGGGGGACAGATCAAAGCTAGAGAGACCACGGCAAGGGTTAGATAGGTCACGGCCCAATGAAAGGGGTCAGATCTGTATAGTGAGGCCACGTCCCATTGAAGGGAGGCTCGATCTGTCTAGTAGAAGCCACGTTCCAATGAAGGAGGTTAGATCTGCATAGGAGAGGCCACGACTCAGTGTAGAGGCAGATCTGTGCTGAAAGAAAAGCCACGACCTAATGCAAAGGAGGCAGATCTGTGCTAAAAGGGCCACAGATCACTGCAAAGAATAGGTATGGGGTAAAGAGGCCATGTCTCAAACAGTAGGAGAGTTGAACCACCACAACAAGTAGCTACAAGGGGTCAATCTACCACAACAAAGGGCCTCAAGGCCGAGCCACCACAACTAGTAGCCATAAGGGAGCGATCTACCATAGCAAAGGGCCTCAAGGCCAAGCCACCATAGAAAATCTTCAAACAACAGTTCCAATAGGGGGGCCTCAACAAGAAGGAGAGATCTTCTCACCTTTGGAGGATAGCACAAGAACATAATATAATGTGTGTGAGAATGAGGAGGGGTAGATCTCTTTTTATACATTAGGCTAGGGGAAATGGAAAATAAAATAATTAAAATAATATTAAAATTAACATATTTAATTAATATAAATATTAATTAAACATGTTATAAATTAAACATTTAATTAATACTTTCATATTGACCCCTAAAGAAAAAAATACAAAACCCCATATAAACATAAGTAGGGGTGAGGTGGGTTTGGAAAGGGTGTCTGGGTGGCAATACTTATCCATTCATTCTCAAAGTGACCCTTTTTTATTTTATCATCATTGCATATGGGATACATCCCTCATGTGGTCATGCCTACCTTCAAAAGGGACATATACTGACAAACACCAGATCAAGGATTAGGTGGCCCCAGAATATATCTGGGGTCTTATCCACCAAGGTACAAGACCAAGGATCAACCCATGCCCCAGGCATGGGTACCCTGGACCATGTCCAGGGGCCCTACACATATCTAGGGGATTTAACTACTTGGTCCCAGACCAAGAACCCCATTCATCTATTGGGAGCCCTTACAAGAGTCTTTTGCAGCTTGGTCCCAGACCAAGAACCCCAGTCATGTACTGGGGGGCCTCTCAGGGATCTTTACTGCTTGGTCATAAACCAAGAACCCCATTCATATACTGGGGGGCCTCTCAGGGGTCTTTACTGCTTGCTCCCAGACCAAGAACCCCAGTCATATACTGGGGGCCCTCTCAGAGATCTTTACTGCTTGGTCCCAGACCAAGAACCCCAGGAGTGCACTGGGGGCCCTAGATCTCGGCTAGGGTCTTTGTCATCCTCCTGGAGAATGGCTCTTGCAACTTCTTTAAATTTAACACTCCCTCTCAGCAAGAGAGGCATTCTTAGCTACACCAAGCTTGTCACGAAAGTATATAAACTTTGTCAGGGAAAGTGGTTTGGTAACAAATAGTTGTTGTCTGTTCTACCGTCAGAACATACTAGATGATGAGAAAATTCTTCTGAACCATGTCCCATACATAGTGATATCTCATCTCAATGTGTTTAAATCTTTCATGAAACACTGGGTCCTCAGTGAGCTTTATACAGCTCTGATTGTCACAGTGAATGACTGTGGGTTCAAGCTTAAGTCTGAAGGTAGCTTCCTAAGCCACACTGCTTCTCTGCTAGCAGCACTCGTAGTAGTGTATTCTTCTTCTGCAGTGTTTTGGGCTATAGAGCCATGTTTCCTATTGGACCAGGAAATCATTTCTGAACCCAAACCTGAAGCAATATCTAGAAGTGCTCTTCTATTCACTGTATTTCCCATCCAAACTGAATCTGTAAAACCATGGAGCATTACACCTCCACTAGAAACATATCTCAGAATATGATTCACAGTAACTATATGTAAATGTTTCGGTTCACACATGAACTGGCTGAGAGCATTTACCGTATAACAGATGTCTGGTCTCGTATGTACGAGATAAATCAAAAACTCAATGATCTGCCAATATAAGGTGGGATCTTCTAGATCTAAACCTGTGGCCTGATCTTGTAGTTTCTTTAGATTAGAGATCATTGGTGTGCTCATGGACTTGCAGTCCATCATGTCAAATCTACGAAGCACATCAACAACATATTTACCATGTGAGAGAAATATCTCTCCTGATTTCTGTCAAAACTCCAAGCTCAGAAATTAATGTAAAAGATCCAAGTCTTTCATTCCAACTTATGCTGAAGAGATCCCTCTTAGTTTGAGCTATATAAAAAATTTCCTTTCCTGTAAGGAACAGATGAAGATTTTGGACAATCTTGAAATAAGGATGAACCCAAAACTCTATCAATACTTTCATACTGGGCTCTCAAAGATTTTTATAATCCATGGGATTCTTTCCCATGGATAGCCTCATGTTTAACTTCATTGTTTAAGAAGAAAATCTTAACATCTATCAGATGAAGTATCCAAAACAAAAATTGCGACAAAGGATCCTGATGGAGGTAAGGATCTTGTCATAGATAATCCCTTCTTTCATGAGTCACAAATATACCCTCCATACAACCATCTGTTGTAGGATTTATTTTATAAGGCCAATGGAGGTTACCACTAATTTTTTACGAGGCCTTTGAAACACAGACCATACATCATTCTTTTCTATCAGAGCATCTTCCCACGTTTCAAATGTGAAGGATTTTGAATCAATCACAAGATTCAATTTATCTATAGGGCTAGAGTACTTATTTGGTTTCTGCTTTCTTTGAAAGTGCCCTTAGGTGCTAAAAGTTTTTCTGCTTCCTTTAGTATTTCTCGGCACCAGGCTGGTTTCCTTTTAATAGAAAATTTCTTAAAAAACAATAGTATCCCTTGATTCTGCTAAGCTACCATTTATGTTGTAGGTCAAGGACTTTCTCATAAGCAGGGACTGCTCCCTCTGAGTCTTATAAAATGTCTGCCTCTCTGTCATATGCAAATTTTCTCCCTCTGAACCTATACGAACTTTTGACTTTGATCTGGTGTCATATCTTTTCAAGATGTTTTTGGTGCCAGTACAAGGTTCAATATGAAAAGCTGAGTCAGACTTCTAAGTTCTTGTGCCAAGGATAATGGCTCAATTTACAATGAAAAGGGATATATGTAGGGTTCTCAAAACGAAAAATTACCCCAACTACCAGAATAATTTGTTGGACTCTTTAACCAAGGAAATAACCCAGGGTTATATGTTGTCTTTCATATCAGAGATAAAATACCAACAGACAGCTAGGTTTCCAACTAGGGAGAAAGACTTAGCTCACATCAAAAATAAGTATGTGTTGAGATCACAGCTTCCTTGGTCATATAAAAAAAGTACACATGAGATTCTGACATCATTCCATTTAGACATGGATACATAAAGATGACAGGAAAGTAATCATACCTCTCTTGTTGAAAGTAAATGGAGTATCCATGAACTTTGATTAGGTCGAAAACATACTTGTATTTTGCAGCCAGTTACCAACTCAAGCTATCTAAGACATCTACTGTGTATGCAGATGTTTGATACAAATCTGTTAGTTCGAGTAAATTCATATCCTTAAGAGAATATCCCATTGTCTTGTGGATAAAACATTATTCATCCAATATGCAATGAGTTAGTAGTACGTCTTAAGGAATGAGGCCAAAAAAAAACTGCATTGTTTCAAATTATGTTCTTACAAAAAACAACCCTCACAAGGTTTCACCACTCAAAGTATTGTGGTTAACTTCTGTGTACTCTTTACAAAACATAAGGATGCATAAGTTGTTGTCAAACTTCCTTACCAGTGATTCTGTTAATGCCACTATAATTTATCAAAGGCTTATTAAAAGAAAACTAATAACTCACCAAGCATCAATAACATTAGAGAAGTTGAAACCTATCTCTTGTGATCTTCAAGATGATGGTTACAATCCTGTATCAGATCTTCAATTAACTCGACCTAGCTTAGAAGTGAGAAAGGGGTTACTGAAGGTGAGAGTTATCATTTAAAATTTAAGTCAATCCTCCTAACAAGGGAGCTCACTCAACTAGCATTGTTCACTCTACCAAAGATCCAAACTTGTATCTAACAAGTGTACAAGACAATAGACAAGA
Source organism: Picea engelmannii (assembly GCA_009831015.1). Taxonomy (NCBI): domain Eukaryota; kingdom Viridiplantae; phylum Streptophyta; class Pinopsida; order Pinales; family Pinaceae; genus Picea; species Picea engelmannii. The sequence continues at coordinate 892,596 of ML783784.1, forward strand.
TAGTCTTTCACTATCCACTCCATATCAATCAGTTCAAATAAAAATAGTCCCAGCAAGAAGAGGTGAAAATGGCTTTGATAAACCCAAAAGGAGTTGGAGAAGGACTATGTCGATAATTAGAGAAGTCAAGCATATGAGAAGCTAATCAAAGTAGAGTGTTAGTATGAACATGCGTGTTATAGTGGCATGCATCAAATTGAAAAACTAGCATTGTGACAAGAATGTGCTTATATCTTGTTGTGCACTTTCCAACCTTTTGACCCAAATCAGAATGCACTTAAACTATCATGCTAAGTAAGCATGCACTATTGATCATAGCCATAGCCATAGACATAGTCATTCAAATCTTACTTGCTAAAAGATGCAAAGATAATAGCCTTAAAAAAAAAATTCAAATATGTTAGTGACTCAAAGGTTTGGCTCTACAGAAACAATTACCAAGGAGTATCATCTGTTGGCAAGGATATATGCTAGAAGAAGTCTCTGGAGAGATTGAAATTTCTTATGTTCAATCTGTTCTAGTCATGACAATAATTTAAGTTCCTTTACAAAGCATAAATGAGTGCTTAAATAATTAACTTTTCCCAAGAGGTTACAGATCTAAAAAGGACTGCAAAAGGGGGGTGAAGGTATTTTCTCACCTTGTAGCTTATCAGGATGGAAACCCTGTTCCCTTTCTCTGATCTACAAAATAAATTCTCAGGGTAGGATCTACATAGGATCAAGTCTTCACACTTTTGAGCTCCTCACAACCTTAGCTCTAATACCATGTTAGAAAATGAGAAGTAATGTAGAACAGTAAAGTCTTTTTAAATTTTCAGTTAGAATAACAACAAAGTCTCATTTTTACAACACTGCTTGACACTTAGCATAAAACAACAAATTTTTGAAAATGTAAATCCAACATTCTTTCTTATCTAAACTAAAGAAAAAGTAGATCAGTATCTAGATCTAAACTAGATGCTGATATAGATCTCATACATGTCAAAACACAAACTGATACTCTGTGGATCTGATATATATCAGATCTAGACGAGATTGGAACAGATCTCAAACATATTAAACATCAAGTTAAATAAAGAATTTGACCAATGAACAAAATAGCAAGTCACTTACCTTGAAGACTTACCAATGAAGGAGATACAATCACACATTAGAGATGAGATGCCATTAGTGCTTATGCTCAGAAAAAATACAGGTTCATTGATCTACCATATAAGTTAGATCTCTTACCAAGAGATGAATAGACTTTCTTGCCACCAGGAGGAGAAATCACTTGAACCCACCACACAAATTTTTTTGTAGTAGAACCCTTGCACACACAGAAATTCCAATGTCCCACACCCTCATATACAGAATGGCTATAACTCAAAGAAACGGGGACAGATCAGAGCTAGAGAGACCACGACAGGGGTTCGATAGGTCACGACACAATGAAAGGGGTCAGATCTGTATAGTGAGGCCACGTCCTATTGAAGGGAGGCCCAATTTGTCTAGTATAATCCATGTTCCAATGAAGGAGGTCAAATCTGCATAGGAGAGGCCACGACTCAGTGTAGAGGCAGATCTGTGCTGAAAGAAAAGCCACGGCCCAATGCAAAGGAGGCAGATATGTGCTAAAAGGGCCACGACTCACTGCAAAGAACAAGTCTGGGGTAAAGAGGCCATGGCTCAAATAATAGGAGAGTCGAACCACCAAAATAAGTAGCTACAAGGGGCCGATCTACCACAGCAAAGGGCCTCAAGGCCAAGCCACCACAACTAGTATCCATAAGGGAGCGATCTACCATAGCAAAGGGCCTCAAGGCCAAGCCACCACAGAAAATCTTCAAACAAAAGTTCCAAAAGGGGGGGGCACAGCAAGAAGGAGAGATCTGCTCACCTTTGGAGGATAGCATAAGAGAATAATAGAATGTGTGTGAGAATGAGGAGGGGTAGATCTCTTTTTATACATTAGGCTAGGGGAAATGGAAAATATAATAATTAAAATAATATTAAAATTAACATATTTAATTAATATAAATATTAATTAAACATGTTATAAATTAAACATTTAATTAATACTTTCATATTGACCCCTAAAGAAAAAAATACAAAACCCCAAATAAACATAAGCAGGGGTGTAGTGGGTTTGACAAGGGTGACTGGGTGGCAATACTTATCCATTCATTCTCAAAGTGACCCTTCTTTATTTTATCATCATTGCATATGGGATACATCCCTCATGTGGTCATGCTTGCCTTCAAAAGGGACATATACTGACAAACACCAGATCAAGGATTAGGTGGCCCCAAAATATCTATGGGGTCTTATCCACCAAGGTACAAGACCAAGGCTCAACCCATGCCCCAGGCATGGGTACCCTGGACCATGTCCAGGGGCCCTAGACATATCTAGGGGCTTTAACTGCTTGGTCCTAGACCAAGAACCTCAGTCATCTATTGGGAGCCTTTACAAGGGTCTTTTGCAGCTTGGTCCCAGACCAAGAACCCCAGTCATGTATTGGGGGCCATCTCAGGGGTCTTTACTGCTTTGTCCCAGACCAAGAACCCCATTCATATACTAGGGGCCCTCTCAGGGGTCTTTACTGCTTGGTCCCAGACCAAGAACCCCAGTCATATACTGGGGGCCCTCTCAGGGGTCTTTACTGCTTGGTCCCAGACCAAGAACCCCAGTCATATACTGGGGGCCCTCTCAGGGGTCTTTACTGCTTGGTCCTGGACCAAGAACCCCAGGAGTGCACTGGGGGCCCTAGATCTCGACTAGGGTCTTTTCCATCCTCCCAGAGAATGGCTCTTGCAACTGCTTTAAATTTAACAGGTAGTCTTCACAGACATTTGATAGGCCCACAACGTTGAATATAACATCAAATGCCAATTTGACTTGGCAGAATTGATCATCCACTGAAGAATAGTATTGAGAGACTTATTCATAGCTTCAACCTAACCATTCACTTGCAGGTAGTAGGGTGACGAATTTTCATGTTTGAACCCAAGATTTGACGTTAATTCAGTCATCAGTTTATTCTAGAATTGATTGCCATGGTCAATGACAATCTCTTTCGGGATACCGAATCTCACTACTATATGATTGAAAATAAAAAGGGTAGTGGTTTCACCATCATTGCTAAATGTTGGAATAGCTTTGACCCACTTTGTGAAGTAGTCTACTGCTATGATGATGTAATTATGCCCCCTGGATGAATCTGGGTGACATGTAGTAAATTGAATCCCCCACTTGGTGAAAGGACTAACAGTAATGACTGGAAACATAGGAGCAAGGTGTGCTCGCATCTTCTAGCAGAATACCTAGCACAGGTGGCAATTATTGACCACCTCCACACAATCCTTGATTAATGAGGGCCAGAGGTATCCTACATGTAGAATCTTTTGGGTTGTTGCCAACCTAGGCAAATGACCGCCACATGCTCCAGTGTGACATTCGTTCAAAACGAGCTCTGATTCTTCATGGGTGAGACATCGTCAAAGAATGTAATATAGGCTTCAATGATACAAAGTGTCATCGAGTATAAGATAGTTTCACACTTGGTGTCGAAATCGTCGACGCTCATCGTGAGAAGAAGAAGCGGGGACTTCAAATTCTAAAGATATAGAAGTATATCTCTATACCAGGGGTCTAAATATGCAATTAGAAAAATATATCCATTGATAGGCTACTTTTCGGGCATAATATCACCAGACTTGACTGACATTTCCGAAATTATTTCGGCAAAGACCAATGACTTTTTAGATTTTGCAGAAACAAAATCCAAGTCAAACTCATATAGGATAACTATGCATCTACTGATATTTTAGACAATGACCCATCGTGTTAACACATATTGGAAAGGTTTGATGACGGAAATGACGGTGGTCTTGTGAATCAATATATAGTGACAAAACCATTGGATGGCGTGGACAGCTGCCAAAGCAATTTTTTCAACATGGGAATAGTTGAGTTCTGGTCCAACCAGGCCTTGGCTAAGATAATAGATAACATGATCTTTGAGCATGTCATCCTCCTGGACTAATACCATGCCAATGGTCGACTCCGACATCCAAATACAACAAGAAATCTTTGTTATAATCAAGATGCCGGAGCAGAGGGGTGAGTGTCACAGAATGTTTCAACACTTCAAAAGAGTATTGAGCAACTTCATCCCAATAGAAAGCGACCCCTTTTTTCAAAATACACATGAACCCTTTACTGGTCTCGGCATAATTAGTGACAAAACACCGAAGAAAAATTGATTTCCCTTGTAAGCTCTAAAGCTAGGGTATTGTGCATAGGGGAGGAAATTGAACTATCACCTTAACCTTGAGAGGATCGACCATGATCCCTATTGTCGACATGATGAAACTTAAAATATGACCTGATGTCATGCAGAAACTAAAATTTTTATGATTCAATCGAATGTGGTAGTAGCGACATTGCTCAAAGATTAGTCATAGATGGGAAGGATGATCAGATCTCTTGCAAAAACATGATGTTAGATCATCAAGGTATGCATCGACTCTATGTTTGAGGTCATGAAAAGTGAATGAGATGGCCCATTAAAAGGTAGCTCCAACATTCTTCAGGCCAAAAGGCATCTTTCGGTACGCGAAGGTACCCAAAGGACAAATAAAAGTTGTTTTATGTTGGTCCTCAGTTTTGATTTGAATCTTATTATATCCCGAAAAACCATCCATCAAAGAAAATACTTCACAACCCACACATTTATTGACAATATGATCGATAAACGAGGTTGGAAAATTGTCTTTCGGGAAAGCCTTTTTCAAATAGTGGAAATCTATACAAACGTGAATCATGCCCTATTTATTGTTGACAGGAATCGGGTTTGACACCCATCCCGTCAATTGTACGGGGTAGATAAAACCAACTTTGATAATTTTATCTACTTCTTCCTTGATTATCATTTCTTTTCAAGGATTGACCAGACAAAATTTATGTTAGACCGGTTTGACATCAAGATAAGTCGTTATTTCATGTTAGACAATTCGTGGGTCGATGCCTGACATATCCTCATAAGACTAGAGAAAAATGTCACGGAACTCCTTGAATAACTCGGTGTAAATTTGAATCTCTTTGGGGATCAATTTGCTCCGATGAAAACATTATCCATGATTCTAAGGGTTATGGAGGTATCTATTAGAATCATTGTAGCAATGCTTTCCATGTTACCCTCGGTGTAAACTTTGTGCATAGCCAGAGATTGACAGGACAAGGGTTATCTCCATTCATGGTAAAAAAAAACTCTTCCGCCTCTATTCTCTTAATATTGGGAAGAAAATAAGATCTATGATGCAGATCATCCCAAGGTCTTTCGAGACCAATCATTTCCTCAAGAATCACCTTGTCAGAGGGCAAGACCAAGTCTAAAGGATCTTGAGCGGTAAGAGAATATTGAGCTAAAATAGGCTCAAGAACTAGACCTAACTCCTGTGAGGGATCTAGATCGGGGTTGGCCGAGGCTTCCTGGACAATGTTGTATGCAACCAAAGACGCAGATAAGGGCATGGCCATGCCAAGGTGCCCTATCCCTTCCATTGAGTCTAATGGGGAAGGTAAAGTCCATGGGTCATGAAAGTAGCTTGTTTTAAAAGAAGACACTTGAAAGATTGCGTCCCTCGGTTGGTCGGGAACAACCAATATAAACTTTACATCATTGGAAGGCGACGGATAATCAAAAGTTCCCATCAATGATGGAAACAAATCGGCACCTAAGTTAACAGTTCTAGCTTGCAGGTTATCAATCATCGAGTCCGTGGAATCCCCCGATGAAGGGTCAAGATGATAGAAGGACAATTGGCCAATGGTCTCAATTCAACCCTCATGCAGAAAGCACAAGACCTGAAAAACCATTGCAACCACCGCATGCATCGCATAAGTCCAACTTTTTCCTAACAAAATATTGTAGTCGAGAGGAGCATCGACTACTTCAACTTCAACACACATAGTTTTACCCCCTAACTGAATGGGGAAAGAAGGAATTATTCTGTGTGGTATAAACGATCGATCGTCAAAATCCATAAGAAACGTAGGTGATGGAGACAACTCAGGATGGCCAATGGCCTTCGAACATGCCAATGATATCACGCAAGTCAAGGCACCCTCATCAAACACAGTACGAAAAATGTTTCATGTCAATGATTTTGTGGTGTATGCCACTACTATCTGAAAGGAAATGTGGTTAGGAAGGTGAGGTTTTAGGTCGTTTGGATAAAAAATAATCTCTCTTGAGTTACTAGTCTCTGGAGCTCCCAATGCAGACAACAGATATTTTCTCTATGAGGGGAAACTCTGGAGGACTTCCAGAGTAGACATCACACAAGAGGTACGTGCCAGATCCTCCACAACAGATTATTTCTAAGCGGTCCTCACCTTTGGATTATGGGAAGCCTTCTTAAACGCACCTTTAGGGATGCGAGTTATTCTTTCACCCACTGCCTTCTCAATTTGCAGAGGAGTCAATGGGTTGGTGGCCTCATTTCCCTTCTCTACAGATTCTGGCATTCTGTAGTCATGATTCCTAGTCGATAAATGAACATCGGTGTTCATCATGTAAATGTTCATGGCCAGGTTGTTAGTAGTAGGCGTGGGGGGTCCCTGAATGCCCCCTGTCGTTCTTGTGGATGTGGAATCCTGGGTCATATTTTTCCCTTGTGGAAAAGGATTTTTCAACATGGTAGGTTGTTGTTGCGCTATTAGCTTCTGGGATTCTCCAATCCAAGGGCATAGGTGAGTCGGGTGGTCTTTCGTGCAAATATTACATGGATACTTCGACTTCTTCTTCTAATTTTTTCCCCCACCAACATTGTCGGCAGCCTTTTTATACCCTTTACCCTTTTGTTTTCTTTGTTTCCTCTTTCCCTTAGTCTGTTGGTTGGACTTGGGAGTTGTCGATTGCACACTATGTACATCTGACGTCTAGGTAGCGGGAATAGTCGAACTAGGAGTCTGGTTGGCCACAATATGTTGTATCGACAACTGTTGTAACTGATTTGAAAATAGATCCATCGGATTTATTTTTATTGATCCCACTATGACATCAGTGTGGTGCCTAGAATTTTTTTTGGCCTTTGTTGGTTGTGGAGCCTGATTATCTTCCAGATTCATAGGTATTTTTTTTTAGTCGTGTTTATACCCCATGAAGTATTTACACCCCATAAGTGTGTACACTCTTCCACACGGGGGAGTGCAGAGGGCGGTTACCCCCTCTGCAGCTGGGGGGATCGGGGGAAAGCGAGCCTCAGACGGGGGTTCGGGGGAAGCGTCTCCCGATGGGCATTCGGGGGAGAATCCCTTGAAGGAAAAATTGCCTTGTAAATGTATATTGTAATTTCATTGTAAATTTGGACCGTTCATTATAAGTTTGTAGATATAATGGTAGAAATTATGTTAGGGTTTTCTTCCCTAGAAGGAAACCCTCTGTTATGAGGGAAATGTATTGTGACTATGCATTATGGTGAATATTGTATTCTGAGATAGGATACTATGAGAGAAAGAAGAGGAAGTTACAGCGGGTTTGTTGTAGGTTTTATCCCTTCATTTGCTGGAAAATATTAAAGGAAGGACCTAGCAATTTCTCTGGTGGACGTAGCCCACAATGGGTGAACCACGTAAATATGTGTCTCTATTGTATTGTGTATATTATGTGTTTTGTTTTCCGCATTTGTTTTATTTTATTTCTCCAAGATCATGTTTTTCTAACAGCCTTATCGATAGTAGACCCGTGGCACATCCGGTAAGATCCTGTAGAGCATGCCAGACTGAGAGTAAATCAGTTCTAGCTATTGAGCTCTCATAATAACCTCCTCTTATGAAAACACCCCGGATGTTGCTACATCTTTGGACATGTAGGGAACCAAAGACTTCAAGAACCTCTCAAGAAAGAAAGCGGGAGGGACCTTGACCTTAATCAAGCTCTTTCTTCGTCGCCATTCTTGGATATGATCAGAGATGTGGTTAGCCTTGGTTTTCTCGACGTTGGCCTGAAATTCAGTGGCAGCATCGTATCTCACTGGTAACTGGAAATGGTTCAAGAAAACCATCACCAAGTCATTAAAGTAAGAGTACCTCGAGACGTTGAGCTCGATATACCACTTCACAGCACCCTCTATAAGAGTGCGTTGAAAAAGGTGCAACTGAACAAATTCATCTTTCAACGAGTTTGAAAGGCACCACAAGTGAAAGGTAGTAAGATGATCACCTGGATCTTTGCCACGATTTCCCTCAAATTTTGGAATATCCAAAGGAAACTTGGTCGGCATGGGGGGCCAATGCGGATCATGACAGATCGCCTCATTTAGTAATATCAAAAAGTCTAGAAAATGCAGGGTTTCCAGAAAGGGTAGTTTCAGTTGTGGATTATTTACAGGAAAAGAGGGCCCTAGATTTAGACTGGCATCGAGTTGCGAGGAAAATTTGGAATGCTGTCCAAGTATTTGGTAGAAATCATGGCCTTGACCAGCAAAAGGAAATTGTGTTTGTTTAGACATCATCGATTGACTCCTGAAAGTGGACGACATAGCCTGCATAGGGATCGCTCCATGTGTTGTGTTCCAAGGACCTTAGTTGGGGATCCCCCTAGCCAATCTTCCTGGCATAGGTACAGAACCATTCCCGGGGTTCCATTGAGTATGTAAGGGGTTTCACCCGACCAACATTCCTTGCGATGGAAATGAGCCCTGCCAAGGATTCCAAAGACCCTGTGTGGAGTATACTCTAGTCATCGCTCCTTGTGAAGGAATGGTTCCTTGAAATAGGTTTTGTTAACCAAAGTTGGGGTTTCCCCCAGTTGAAAAAGTGGCCGAAGAAATTTTTTTGTTCCCAAACGCACCAAACAAAGAGAATGACACAGATCTCACCGGTGTTGTACAAGACGAAGGTCCTAAACTACCTCCACCAAATAGGCTATAATTATCTTTAGGCCTGATTGGATGCTGAAAAGCGCCACTAATAGAAGGGGACGGAGGAGGTATATGACCCACATCATAAGGAATAACATTAAAAGGGGTAGTAGTTCCCACGTTTGACCCTTGCAAGGGAGCGTTAGAGCTCCCTTCCCCCAGACCCATGGTATGTAAAGTAGAGTAAGTAAGAATCAAATTCATATCAAAGTTGGGCATCCCATATGAGAAAGGATCTCTCGTCACTTTCTGAGTGAATGGAATAGTGGTCGAAGTCATTAAAGGTATCATACCACTTCCCAAAGTCATGGGTGTCAGCACAACTAAGGTCCTTACTGGTGAAGGTGAGGGAGGAGGTACAATGCCCCTTCTAGTAGTAGTCGTAATGGGAGTATTGGGACTCTCTAACGATGTAGCAACATTCACTTCCATTTTCGCTCACCGAACTAACTAGCACTCAAAATATGTCACCTCAGGAGGGTCAATCTGGATTAGGATTGGCGCCAACAAGTCGGTGATTGAAGGATTTGTTGTCCTGAAACCTTTGGTCTCGAGGTCAAAAATGATGGATTCCTTCAGTTTCGTAAAGTCTCCTCTTGGAGCAAGCTCAAGCACAGTCTCCTGTGGCTTGGTCACTTCGAACGATCCTTATTGATCAAGTCTTCGCCTCAATGGTGGCAAAGGTGGCTCCAGATTAATCGGTGATGGGCCCTAAAGCCTTCACGATCGGTGGAGTTTTTGATCTTCCACTTTTTGAAATGATCAACCGACACAGTAAGGCTTTACTAGTGTGGAACACAAAGAACACACTAAAATTTTTCTTAAAGATAAATCAAGCAGTTGAATAACTAGTGGGAAGGATGGTTATGCCAATCGACACTAGAGAAACTAATTGGTTTAAGTGCAGATCGAACACAAAAGCACCCTTTAGGTATACTCTACGAAGCGTGGTCTGACGTCCACCCTAGGTACCGTAGTATACCCCTGTAGTCACCTATGTAAGTCTGTAAAATATGGGAAACTTGGTTTCCAACTCACAGTTAGTCACTAGGTGGGTATAGTTGACAGTCGGGTAGATCATCATGAGCAGGATAACAATCCCAAAGCCCTTCAAGGGTGCCGAAAGAAATTGGTCCAGAAAACAATTGAGGATATCAAACAGATTCAAGGTCCACGAAGCTCTATAGGCAATGTTGGCACAGGGCAGACCTAGGGTTCAACGCTTCAACAACGCACGAACAAAACCCTAACTACCGACCCTTTTGGCAACACCTGCGAAGCAAATGAAGTCTCACCCAAGGTAAAGGCAAGGGGGGTTGTATGACTCAAATGTCTACAGCCTATATGGGACACATATCTATGATCACAATACTTAATAGAGAACTTAGAAATTAACATTCATTAGTCTTTTAACCCTTATTCACATCGCAGGTTAAACCCTGATTACATAATAGCGCAGTATTACTCAAGATCTAAGCACATCTAATCATTCAGCACATAGAATTAGAACAAATCTAGCATTCATTCACATCATAAAGCTCTAAGCATCAGTATATCTATCTATTACACATCAAGATCAATGCACTAAGCAGATAAATACATAAACAACATCGCACAAAGCAAATCAACACAGGAGATACATGGTTCACCCTAGTGTGGGGCTATGTCCACCAACTCTTCTTCTCTTCTTTATTAGTCTCTTCAATATCCTTACAAGAACCAAGCTACAAAGCCAACTCCACATAGGACAGGAGATCTGGGCACACCTCGCCGGATCCTCCTTCCTTGAGTTAGATCAAATCACAAATCCTTACACAGTCTGTCTGTATGAAGCACTTACAAAATGCTTTCACTTAGCTTTGCAAGCCTTAACACATCTTCTTGCACATAGATGATATTAGCACTAAGCCATCGGCTCTCTAGGTCTACTTCTTACATCGTGTAGCTACTTATTTATACATTAAAAAAAGGGCCTAAACATGGGTAAACCCATGGGACGACATCCCATACTCGTTACATAAACCCTAAAACCCAAAAATCCCGCAAAAAGGGCGAGATCCTACAATCTTTGCTTCGCTTGGGCATTCTATCTTCGACCATCCTGTCAAAGTCCCAAAAATGGTCAAACACGACCAATGTTTCCAAAAAAATTGGTCAGGGGCCAATAGGAAATTGTGATTGGTATTGTTCCTGAGAAATACCCTCAATATACAATCCCCACTACATACTTTAGTCCAACTTTAGAGGGGTTATCTCATCTTCCTTTTCTCACGCGACCTCATGTTTATCCCTTGTGTTAGAGGGGGGTCCTGGCTAACTCTTACGACACTGGAATTAAGACACTCCCTATATCAGACTCCAATGTTTTTCTTAAATGGACTTGAATATTTTCCTCTTCACACCTAATTCAAGGCCCTAAAACACTAAACTAGTCGGTGAACCCTACAAACAGAAAGTCTAATATATTTTAAGTTAAGCATTAATTTTAAGGCTTGATTTATGCAAAGGATATGGTCATGCAACTAATGTTGTTATGAAGAGATGAATAAAGAAGAGAACTTTAAAGCATTTGAAAGAAAAAAGATACTTCGAACTTAAAGCAAAGCTTGTAAAACTCTTTGTAAAATTCAACTTTTCTAATAAATGTTTCAAGATCTTGTAATTAAAATTTTCCTAAAAAGTGCTTTCATTTGACTAAGAAAAACTACTTGTATTTCAGTAAATCAAAAAGAACTTTGAAATGAAGACTATTTTTCTTTTGCAAACAAAAACCCTAAGCTACTTTACCAAACTAAATGAAAGAAAAAAAAAATTGATTTTTCAAACTGCTTTAACAAGAAAAACTAAACTAATTTTTATTTTTATTTTTTTCAAAGCAAGAAACAGGAAAAAAGAGAAAATTGAAACCAAGATTGACAGAGACCCTAATCTAACTACATAAACGCGTGGATTCAAACAAGAAACCAAAAGGAGGATCTAAAACTTGAACGTTCACTCTGAACCTTTAGGAAAAACAAAAGAAAACTAAGAAACAAGTTAATCGAAAATTTAACCCAAGCTATGGCCAAAGACAGAGGCTTTGACATGTTCAAGAAAGTCCTGAGAAGCTTAAACTTCTATCAAGAAAGAGACAGAGCTCTCTTTGTTAAAAAACACTTTCAAGACATAGAGATGCGAGTTGTTGCATCAGCAGCCTGTTTATGTACGTGGTTTGTCTACTTTGCAGAGCATGTATGTACATGGGCTAACCCAAAACAGGGCGCATACACTTGTGAGACTTTTCAAAAATAAAAATACTAGGCAGACTGACAAGGCAAGGAAAACTGGTAAGCACCTTGCAGGTGACCAGAGACCCTTAAAATACTCAGTAAACTTGACTGAAAATCAAAAGGAAATCAAAAAGCCAAATAAAAACCCAAAAAAAACTCCCTCTAAAACCCTAGAGAGACTCCCTAGTGGAGTCTCCAATTCTTCTAGCAGGAAAATATCCCTATAACTATTCCAGGGTTCTAAGTACATATAGAGAAATGACTCCCTAAAATTCAATCTAATTTCTACACTACCCCAAACATTCCAAAATAGATGAATAGAAAGCAATGAAAGAGTAAGTCAGAAACTGTACCTTTAATCCAGTGTTTGTTGATGACCTCCTCAAGCAGCTCCCAAGGCTGCAAGTCTCCTCCCAAAGCTAACATGCATCCACAACTAGGAAAACAAGGCTACAAACATTATTGTTATATTCATCAATTAGGGTTAGATATAAATTGTTATGTATAAATCAAATAAAAGACATAAAACCATCATTTGGGAAAGGGAAAAGAGATTATTTTATTCAAGACTCAAAGATTGGAAATTACAACCTTTGCAGGTTGACGCTCTGCAAACCTGGTCCAAGATCCTCTTGACAATTCTCCAAGTGCACCTTCCAAATTCCTTCTCTCACAATTTGTTGATCACCTCAAGGGAAGGGAATGGATTGTATGGGAGAAAAGGGCTAGAGAGGGAATGTTGAGGCAATAACTCACAAAATGATGCAAATACTTGGGCAAGGAAGGAAAGGGAATTTGGGAAGAGTTTCACCATTATAATGCTTGATTGTGTAATGAGACCCCAAGACCTCCTTTTATATGACAAAAGGATAGTTATTCAGTTGGGGGACGGGCTATAGAAGGTTAATTGGTTGGGAAACCTCCAATATCTCGTTAATTCCACTGAATTCCTTGAAACTTTTTAATTTTTGCAACTTTTGGAGGTATACGAAGGTTGTTTAGTGTGCAGCAAGCGTATGTACACATGTTGTCTAGCATGCAATAAGCATACATACGTGGGAAGAAGTGCAGCAGAGCGTGTACATGCTCCAAAAAATGGTTTTTTAAATAGATTCCCTTAGCAATGATTTGGTAAATTATGCAAGTAGGAAGTCCAATGCCATGTATGCATGAGTAGGGCATTTTAGGGATATAACACCTTGTTGACATGAAGGACCTAAAGAGTCCCCAACATCAACATTTCAACCTCTCATGGGGCTAGGAGAGAGGAGACAGGAATATCACTCTAAGCTTAGAGCCCTGGACAAGAATGTGCATTGAACTCTGGGCCAAATTTTCCCTAACCTATAGTCCAATTGTGAATTCTTTTTCCTTGTAATTTTACCTTTTAGTAATATTTGATTTTTATGTAATTTATGATTTTGATGCTTTTATGTTGGAGTTTATAAATTTGACATAACAAAATTAAATCTAATAAAGTAAATGCAAATAATAAAATGAAAAGGAATTTGTTTTGTATTTGTTTTATAAAAAAATATTTAAAACAAAACTAAGAAAGTTAATATAAAGTGATTCAAAAAAGAAAAGTTTATTAAACAAAACACTAGTTTGAAGACTACAAAAGAGTAACACTTTAATTATTTAATATTTTTTTATTTTCTTTTAGATGTTGGGATATAATAAATAATAAGAAAATTAAAATAGTAAAGAAAGCAAAAAAACATTTATACAGATTAACGAGCTAATGAATAAATACTATACATGTGATTTTTACAAAATAAACATGTCATAAGTTTGTTTGTCTTTTTTTTTATCTTTAATGTTGTATTAAGAAAAGATGAGGAAAACAGAGAATTAGAAAAAATAACAAAGAGACAATTTCAGTGTGTAAAAGAATTTAATCTTCATTTAAAATGTTCCCCATACAAATTCTTGAATTTTTGAAATCCACAAGTCTGTGTAGACTAGGGCCAGGTATATGGTCTTTATACACTCTATAACAAGGTTACAATAGAAAGACCAAGCATGAAAAGAAAAAAAATGAAAGGTGGGCAAAAAATGGAATGGAGCAATGATGGTGAATCACAAAAAAGAAAACTTGCATATCAGAAACCAATTAGTGTCGAATAAAATCGATCTTGAATACAACAAGCTAACCAGTAAACTATTCACCTTATGAGAACCAACAAGCCGATCCTCGCTTTATCTTTTTGCTGCTTCACAATACCACCTGCTGCCAATGATTCCACCAATCTTGTTGAATATGTAAAGGAAGAATGATAATTAAAAGAAGCATACCTCACTTCACTCTGAGCATACCTCTCTCTAAATGTTTTGCCAAAGTTTTTCTCCTAAAAATCTCTCTCTGGAAATTTTCTCCCTTTGGCAAGTTGTGCATTGCTTCCTTTATGGAATTGGGTGAACGGTTTGACTAGTTAGATATGTTTTGGTTCAACGAACTAAAGGATAACCGGCTGGAATTGATATCTTTTTCTAATATTTTAAAATAAAATTTAATGGAAATATTTTAATTCGCCCATTTTACTCGACTCTTTATGTCGTCTTTGGATCTGTTGCTTTGAATTTAAGGAGACATCCCAATCTTCCATATCATATTCAACCTTCAACTTTGGATAATCTCTAATGATATCATTTGCTACAGGAAACAATTTTCCTTTGCGATCTGCATAATTTTCTTTCCTCAAGGGAAAGAACAATGCACTATACAAACACAATCTTCTATGATCTTCATTGAGTATTTCAAATCCAAAGTTATAAAGAATTTACCAAATAGCATCCATGCATTTGACATAGATTCTTTCACAATCCTCAGGCAATTGATTGCCCACAATTTGAGGAAGACTGAATACAGTCCAGAATAGCTGCAAATCTTTAAGCTGCCTAATTGCCTTGACGGGTTGATTGCCAGAAAGCATCAGATCAATCTCATGACCAATTCGTTCACGACTGATTTTGCTATCCAATGCATTTTTCACCTCTTCATCGGAAGCTTATTTCTTTAATCCATTATCCAACTTAAACTCAAACCTTGCCCCAAATTGAACTGCACGTAGAACACGTAATGGATCATCCAGAAATGTGGCCTTGGGTGGTAAAGGTGTAGCTATAATTCCAGCTTTTAAATCCAATATATTCTTCATATTTTCATTAAAAGATATGAATCAATAGCTTATTTGGGTATACGACTAGTGTCGTTGGTTGAGTCATTTAGCAAGTGTAATATTGATGATAACATTGGATGTTGGATTGGCAACAAAAAGACTCGTGGTATATGCACTAGCTCGAACAATAGCTCCTTTTTTTGGAGTTTTCCTTCCCTGCCCTGTATATGCTGCTATTTACTAAAGAGTACAGAGCAATGTCGGTGATATTTTGGCAGTAGTACAATCCCAATGACCTTAAGCGAGGACAGTTTTTAGCCAATGAAACAACACTTTTATTTTTTATTAATACACAACTACACAAATCCATTGTCCTCATCTCAGGGCACACTTGGGCAAAACCTGTCACACCCATATCAGTCACCCAACCCAAATTCAAATATTGCAAGCCGCAACAATTTTGTGCCAGAGCCAACAAAGCCCTGTCAGACGTAGCTCGATAACAACCACAGAGATTTATATGTCTCAATATGTTGCACTTCGCTTGCAACCATTTCCATTGCTTGATCATCGAGTTGATGTTGATTCTGGCATAAATTAAGGGACTGCAAACGAGTGAATTTAGGAGCAATTGACATAAGTAATTTGCTCATGTTCAACTTACACCGTGATAAAGAAAGTTCTTGAACACCAATACAGATTTCCTCTCTCCATCCAGTACATACACCAAATTTAATAATTACATTACGATCATCAACAAGACTAAATATACGCATAAGGAGTTCCATGGGAAAATCCTTCCAATTTGAATCTTCCTTACCATTAGCAGTTTCATTCTTGCTTTGTTACTTCTAAGTCCATTGCATCCAATGTCCGTTATTGTTTTTCAGAGGCTCAATATCCCCCATAATTGAGTCCATGCATTGTAACAAAAGTGATGAGCATTCTTCAGATTGATTGGCCACACTCTGTGCCTGGAACGCATCTCTTGGTCCTTTCAGGTTTGCAGTGAATTCCTCAACTACCAACGAAAATTTATCCTCTGAGGATTTATTTGATGCCAAGTAAACTGGTAAATTGAGTAACATTTGACAATCATGCAGCATTCCATAGGTACTGTGAGGACTTCTCTTCATGTATGGCAGTCTTAAAAGCTTCAATAGATGAACTATTTCCCTCCATGTATATGAAATACTCAATATCCTCTTTGTTTATGGTTGCAGCTACAGAAATTCTTATATGTGAAGATGTGTGTGCCCTTTGCTCGTTGTTCTCTCATGGAAATATTCGAACATAATTTTAAATGGACACCAATTATTGTGTATATATATTACATTCTCTTATAACCCTTTTCAATAGATATGTTT
>ML783785.1:19858-45367 GCA_009831015.1 Picea engelmannii
AAATTATAGTATATCTTGAGGCCTTTCTTGAAGGGGTATAATTTTATCAAAATACTATAAAAACAATGAAGAGACACTACTTAGTTATAAGCCTCTAGTAACATGACAATCTAGGATTACAACATCCATTGCTTATTATTTAGTTTAAAATTTGTATGATTTGAAACTTTCAAGGATCCATAGAAACACAAAACTAAAGGAAATTACTCATCAAGGCCACCTAGTAGGTTACGTTTATTCAGGATATTGATTTTTCACTTTATCTCTCAAACCATGAGAAAATGCATGAAAGAGTGAGATGTTAGAGCTTAAGTTTGATGATAATGAAAATTATGTTACATTTTCCCTAGTTTTCTTAAGAATCCCACATAGATTCAAAAAAGTTATTCCAAGCATTAATGCTACAAGGATACGTCTCCTTGATCTTGGGATTGGGATGGCAAAGAGAGTAAGAGATCTATGGGGCATTCTCAAAACATGTTCCTAAGTATTGTCACACTTATGTCAATGTTGCTAGAAACAAGAAGAAGAATGGTGGATTGTTGAGAGATTCAATTTCAATTATTAATTATGTGTTTTATTCCCATTATCTATTGCACTAGCGGGGATGCCATGAAATACATACTAAGTGGTTGAGAGGCCCCCCAATGTGCTAAAATAATAATCACATTGAATACCAAAGCTATAACCATGTCATAAATTTTAACAAGAAAACACATAACATTATGAATGCAATAAAATAACTATGAGTCAACATGTCAACATATTTGATATTATCATTGAGATGGAATATGTCAACATGAATTTGTTTTCTTTTCAAAATTGATATTCAACAACTCATTTGTAGTTTATCTTGCTAATAAACTCTCAATGTCATTACAATATACATCCATAACCTATGAAGTTGAGGCAAAAATAACAAAACAAAATGGCATTATGACAAGTGTTGGATGCATAGATAACAAAAAAAATAACATTATGGCGAGTCAATGTTGGATGCATAGATAACAAAGAAAATAACATTATGACGACTCAATGTTGGATTTAAAAACATGAAGAATGTAAACTAAATGCAATGCCAATTCCATATTGATAAGAATCAACAATGATCATAACACATGAATTCAAGTAAGAATTCACAAAGACAAAGTGGAAAGCTTCTTTGGGAAAATCTCATTAAATACCACATAAATAATGCATACACCAATATGATATAGTCCAATATCTATCTAGATGTGAGGTATGATCCTTCTTTTCAAATTTTATAATCTATTTGTTGTCCTTCATAAATGATAAATAATTTTAAAAAATTGAATTTTTTAAAAGTGTTTTTTGAATTACCTATCTAAAATGAATTTGAATTCCTTGAAAAGATTAAAACAAAAATCAATTTTGATCATTGCTTATACATTTTCTTTACAATTTACTTTATATTAACAAGAGTGGACTAGAGGGGAAGAATCTATCATTTCAGTGACAATTATTTCCCTAAATCGTTGTCTATCTTTTGTTTATAAAGCTCATAGATGCTCTATTTTCACTTTAAAGACCATCATTGCCGACCTTTAGTTTTTGAAGTCTATAGCTGCTAGACCATCATTGTCGACCTTTAGTTTTTGAAGTTTATAGATGCTATATTTTAACTTTAAAGACCATCATTGCTTACCTTTAGTTTTTTAAGGCCACGGATGCTCTATTTTCACTTTAAAGCAAAGGTTAGATTGGGTGGTTGTTGCTCTTCAAAATGGAGTCGTTCTTTCGTTTTTAGAGGGACATAGGATAGATTGGGTGGTTATTGCTATTCAAAATGGAGTCATTCTTTCCTTTTTCGAGGGACATAGGATAATGCATATCCAAATTAATGAAAAATTTGTAATCTCAAATCATGCTACAACTTCGATGGTGATCACTAATCACCAAGTTGCAGAGTTTTTAAAACTCATCAATAAAATGTATATTTATATTCCAAGAATTGAACCATGTATGTCTATCAAGGTACGCGTATATCCATAATGTTAAAAACTTTAATTTCAATTTGTTATCTTATCTTAATAGTGATATACATTAAGATAATTTTACAATATCTATTATACATATACACTAGCACAGCCACATAATTGTGGCTGATCAACGCCTAAAGGTTGATAAGATGAAAAGAATCCTTAAAACAATATATTAAATTTTATTATTGATTAACAAATAAACCGTTGAGCTTCATTTATCTGGTGTTAATATTTTAATTTTTGTTAATCACTTGCGTGGCAATCAGTTAGCTATCAAAGTAATTTTTAAATATGATTAGGTAAATGTAAAAAAGTAAACACATAAACGGATGTCTTTATAATAGCTAGAAAGTTAATGATTGAAATCACAGCCATTTATTTTGTGTGACTACTAAGAATATTGCAACCATATTTAATCCTGTCCATAGAAAACTTATTAAGTACTAAACCCCTATTAAATCTGCCCATTATCAATAGATGTAAGCCTTTCAGCTTAATTATTAATGTACATATTAATTAAATTAATTTAATACATTTTCCACTAATCTTTTTTAGCTTATTAATTATTTACTTTCTTATCTATATTATTAAAAATATTTTAATAGTATTATCAAATCACTATAGTGATTAGTGCTTCACAGCCTTATAGAGCACTATAGTTATTAGTGCCTCATAGCCTTATAGTTTCAAGGGCCTAGTAGATCCATGGAGTTGAAGTGCACTTAGAGTAATGAAGTAACCAACTGGGGATTGATTTGAAACGGATGGTCAGAACGCCATTGTTGGAAGGAGTTGAAGATTTGTGCTTAGCATTTATCATTGAAAGAAGTGAAGAAGGAATGGAAGCAAGCCGAAGCCATTCAAGGGTGGCTTCAAGAGTGGAAAACAGTTCATATATGGACAGTTATGAGAGAAAAGTATTGTGATGGGAATCAATCTGGTGAGTCAAAGCCACTGGAAGCTTCTGGCATATGGAAGAGAAGCTCAAGTTGACGGAGCCGAACTGTGGAGAATCTGTCTCTTTACATGGTAGCGCCACTCTAGTTAGAAAAGGACCAGCCGTATTGCATTCCACCTTGGACTCAACAATGGAGAATCGGTAATGGAGAGGCAGAAAGGTTTGAATCTTTTCAAGGTCGTTATTTTATGTGAAACTCTATTCAATTCAACGGGATTGACGTGTTCGTAGTTGCAGGCTAAAAACCGAAAGAAGTTTATCATGCAGTTGTTCATTATTTTTTTATCTTACCGTGGTTGAACAAATGAAAATCTCCAATAGCGATCCACATGTTATTAAATTCCATTAATGTACTGTGATCAGTCTCAGTGGGAGCAATTTATTTGAGATAAGAGCAGCCAAAGAGGCCGCGATTTGGTTAGCCGCCAAAGAAAGATTTGTGTGGTATGCCTTGAGTGAATATCAGAGCGCTACTGCTGCAACTGCCTCCTCCATATTTTCTTGATGATTTAGGTGGTAATCCTACTCGTACCCTCACGACCTGCAATCTGCGTTTGAGCAAGAAACCTCTGCATAAAAGAGCGATATGAGCAAAGATAACCCATTCTTGATCTGCAACCTCGACTTGGGAATTAATTAATTAGGCGATCTTTATTATTATCTTGCTCATGCTCCATGATTTTATAAACGTCTCTTTAAAAATCCTACCTCAGATATAAAAGGGTATATGATGTCATTTCCAAGGCATCATATGGTGAAATGGTTGAGTGGCATATAAATTTATTATTCCACTAATTTAATCATCTTTCATACAGAACATTAAAGTATTGAGGGTTATGATTTAATGAAAGATTTTTTAAAAGTTTTTATTTGGGAGTAATAAGTAGATTAATGAGTTAAAGTTTTATTTAATTCAAGTGGGAGTATTTGGTTTTAGGATTTTTGTGTGCCTCTTAATCTTGAGGGATTGTCATTGTGATAAGGACAAGAATGAGTTCATATTTGATTGGTTTTGTATCAACATACTATGAAGTGAAGCTATTTCATTCAAAAAATTCCCAACTAATTAATGAAAACAAGGAGGAAAGCCGCAAACTAGAGATCAAGCCATTTAAAAAAAAATTATGACAACCCATGTGCACTTGTGTCTGTTTATAAATGAGTTGCAATTTGTGATACTTACTATTATTTTTGTAAGTATCAAATTTTGGAAGTATCAAAGATTGTTGAAATTGAATAGAAATTTCATCATTGTTTTGATTTTCAGCATTGTGAAGACGTACATATTGTTCTAGTAACTTATACAAGTGACATGAGGTTTGCTTGTTACATTTTCATATTTTTGAGCTTTGAGATCTTGAGAGTTTGTGGCAAGTTTAAAACCATCAATTAAGCAGAAGATATGAAGTTCTTCTTGTTACATTTTCATATTTTTGAGCCTTGAGCTCTTGATAGTTTGTGGTCAGCTTAAAACCACCAATTAAACAAAAAACATGAAGTTCTGCTTGTTATAAGCATCGTCAACATTTGTAGTTGTTGATTTCGACTTTTGTTTTGTTAGTTTATTGTCAACTTAAAACCATGCCATTTAGTAGAAGACATCAGTTTTTGCTAGACATTTTGTTTGTGGTCTCCCGAAACTACTAGATGAATTTGTGGTCATCCTTAAACCACCAATTTAGTAGAAGACATCAACTACTATTTTTTCCAGAATTTGGAGAAGATCTTAAGCCATGTGAATATTTACTTGTTTTTTCAAGCAAAAACTAACTTATGATTAAGAAGATGTTAAAAACTCTAATCTCAATTGATTATATCAAAGGGAATGTACTATATATATATACATTATTGATATACACTTTAATTGAATTGCTTCTTGAGGCCAGTCTTATTTGCCTTAATAATCTTGACGCATGGCGGATGAGACTTGCTTCTGCAGCCACCTACCAGTGATTGGCACAGTCTTATTTGCCTTCTTGATCTTGAAGCATGGCGGATGAGACTTGCTGCTGCAGCCACCTGCCAGTCATGGGCAGAGTTTCATGTGAAAGATTGAAAGATCAGAATCGGATGGATGGGATTCGGACTTCGCTTCATTCACTGACCCAACTTGAAATAGCCAGCGCCACATTCATATATCTAGAACTGTCATGTATCAAAGTCTTTGAATAATCTGGAACAATCGCTGAGATATCTGGAATAGTTATGGGCTATATTGATAAACTGAGTGCAGAGTTCGCCGCTGGAGGAACGCACACCAATTGGAGCTCGTCTTTCAATTAATTTATTGATGTGAGTATAGTCACACTCCAAATTTTCAGGTTTTATTGGACTCTTGGGTGAAATAGATCTATACCTGCAATACAAAGAAACTTTGAAATTTGCTATTATTTCTTTAATCCCTCAACAGATCTATAGATCAATACCATCAATGCTAAAAAAATCTTATTCTATGAATTTGTTTAGACCATTACCTCGATGGAAGTAATTCCATTACCTCATTCTGAAAACCATCCGGATTGTCCTTGACAGTGTGGGAATTGGAGAGACTAGAATTGGCATGGGCATCTAAGTCTGAAAAGACACTGGCATTATTATAATGCAAGAAACACATATCTAACCACAATCGACCGCCAATGGCGTTCCCGCCGAGCTGTGGAAGAGTGATGCTTGCTTCCTGTGAAAACTTGGAGCATTCTTGTGGCGATGCATCCTCTCTGCACTGGAGAAGGCCATACACCTTCTCTTCTGCATTCTCTCCGTGAGAAGTGGTGTTAAACCCTGAACTTGCTGCATTCTTTACCAGATCACCCAGAACTCTCTTCAAATTGCTCTCATACTTACTTCCATCAGCGTATCTAGTATCGTTCTTGCATTTGTAGCCTCGTAATCATAGTTTAGACAAAACCTAGAACTCTCTTCAAATTGCTCTCATACTTACTTCCATCAGCATTTCAATTGCTCAACTCTCTTCAAATTGCTCTCATACTTACTTCCATCAGCATTTCAATTGCTCATACTTACTTCCATCAGCATTTCTAGTATCGTTCATTTTGTAGCTTCGTATTCATAGTTTAGACATAACCTAAACCTAATGGCCGAGAAAGGCGGTGGATAGAAATAAAGCATTCACAGGTTTAAAATTTGGGAGATTTTATACTCTGTTGTGTGAGAGTATGACATAGTTATCCTCAAGCTCGGCAACTCGGAGAGTTCTTGGTGAATTGTCAAGTTTTTGGGTGTCACGTGATTTTTTCTTCTTAATCAAGATAAAACGGGCACCCTTCTCATTGTATGTAGTCATCGAATGACTGAAAAGCTGGAGCCAACCGCCATTGGCAAGAGCTACCAGCATTGTTTTCGCTGGTGGGTCTCCTTAGTATTGACTTTTAGTGCCATGGATAGCTTCTATTACCATACTCATGTTAATTTCCATCCTTCTGAACGTATGGAGATGAGACTGTCGTACCATGATAGTCTTTTTATTTCCACTGCTTTGATGTGTTTCTTTAGTGTATGATGCAGCTGCCTTCTCCATATTCATTTGATTGCCCTTTGCATTGTCTATTTTTTTGGTGTGGACGATGAAGTGATAAAGATTTCATCTTGCTAGAAAAGAGAAACATGTTTATTTAACTCGTTATGGAATGGACATGACCATGACTGAATTCTACACTGGTAAGTATTATTCCTCACATGAGTATTGTTTTTTAAGAAAGAAAAAACTCATATTTCATTAGAAGAAGTATACATATAGTTGTTCTTTACTTCTTTTTTTGTCTTTACTTTCAAAAAGATTGCTGTTCAAAAAAAAAATACAAATCCCCTGCACTCACAAAAAGATAGCCTTCTATAGTTTAAAAGACATCTCTTCAACAGAATGCCCCTCAAAGAATTCTTGAAAGTTGAAAACACCTTTATCCATTAAGAGAACTTCTTTTGATAAATCATCAGCTAGTGTTTAGTTCTTTGTAGATGTGAGCAATGGAGAGCCATTGCAGAACTGCTAATAAGAAACCAATTTGAACCACTAAAGGCTGAATGTCTACCAGCCTCCGCTTTCATCAATAGGAAGCATTTTAATTGTTTTTTAGAGATTTAATCTCTGATTTGAAGTACTTAAACCTTCTTGAAATTAAGACAGATCACATCAGGAGGAGGGCAAGAGTCGTGGAAAATCAAAACTTTTGGAGCACACCACATGAAATCAAATAAAAAGAGAGGAATTCACATGACTATTATTAAGTATATAATTACGCCGAAAGGCGTATATCTATTGGCAATGGGCACGATTAATGACCTTTTAATCTAAAATTCTAATTTGATGGCTAACAATTGAAGATGCTGGCATATTCTTAGTCGTCCTTTCAAATCAATGAATGTGATTTACTTTTCACAACTTCCTTGTATTTTTGAATGCATCTATTAACCTGTTTACTTTTTAACATTTACCTAATCATATTAAGAAATTATTGTAGCACTATATAATTGCCACATTTAGATTATTAACCGGCATACTTCAACTTCCTCCTCAGCTGTGTGTTTCATATTCCATGGCCAACCCTCCTATTGCATGAGCATGGAGCGTTCGCGAGTTAGGGGCTGTGTCTTTCATGAATTTGGTAAAAGGCATAGGCTACACTGGCTGTGTCTTTCATGAATTTGGTAAAAGGCATAGGCTACACTGCACCCAAATATGCATGGGCAGTTAATTGAAAAGGCTGAAAGGGATCATGGTTCTTGAGATCGTAAGCGGAGAAAGTGCGTGGACGCAATACTGCCAATATAAAATGTCTGTGGTAATCCGTCTGTGGTAATATGAAACGTTTGGTTGCATTAGGTTGATAAATGGAACACGTGGGCATCAGACGGTCGGTTCAGAAGCAAAACATGGGCATTTATTTAGATGTCACGGTTTAATCCTACTTAATCATTTAAACGTGGCAATTACATATCCTTACAGTAATTTTTTAATGTGATTAGGTAAATGTTAAAAAGTAAACATATTAACGGATGCCTTGATAAATGCAAGAAAGTTATGAACAATAAATCTGACCCATTGATTTTGGAGGACGACTAAGAATATGCCAGCATCTTCAATGCATAGCCATCAGATTAGGGTTTAGCCATCAGATTAGGGTTTAAGGTTAAATAAGGTTAAAAGATCATTAATTGTGCCCATTGTCAATAGGTGTACGCCTTTCGATACCTTAGTCGCGAGTTAGCGGCTACGTATATCAATACAAAGTTGTGACTAAATATCTATTTAAATTAAAAAGTAATAATTTGTAAAATATTTATGATATTTTTGTTGTGTTTGATAATGATGGGTGAAGTGTCCGCTTAAAACATTATAAATTTACAGGAATTGCTATTTTTGGTTATTTAAAAATCCATTTCTGAATGCAGAAATAGATTCAACATGCTCAAAAACCTTTGGTACACTAGGATTATACAGAAATAATCACTCAACGATTTCTCAACTAATTTAGAATAAATATCCCAAAAAAACACTCAATTAATATATTCAAAATTAAATTAAAAATATACTACATTTCAAATAATATATTTTATAGTTTAATATATAATAAATTCAACGTTGGCATATATCTATATTCTGGTCACTAATATTAAAAAAAATAAGAGCAATAAATAAAATAGGGTACATCGATCAGAACCTGATCTATTACGTACCCAAAGAATAATATTAAAATAAGAGCAATAAATAAAATATCGTACATCGATCACAGCCTTGAGCTATTATGTACCCGAAGAATAATGTTAAAATAAGAGCAATAAATAAAATATCGTACATCGATCACAACTTTCATCTATTACTTACCCGTAGAATCATAACATATTCAGAGAGAAAGATTTACAAAATAAAACAAAAAAATTATGGAGTTCGTTTTTACCTATTTAGAAATTTAATGAATCGGAGAAATCAAGAAATAAAAAAAATATTACAGTGTTTTTTTCCCTCTCGAGATAAGATAATGTTGGGTACCTATCTCCCACCAGTTTGTGCACCCTGATTATGAGATCTTCCTCGTCCTGGTTCATATCTGTACTACTCGTCCTCTGGATTTAATAAAAAATAACAATGACCTTTAGTGGCCTGTTAGAGCCAAATTCACAAATTCAATTCACATGGATAAGAAAAATAAATTTCAATTTCAAAACTTTTCATAATATATATGAAATCTTTTTATTTCAAGGGAGCCATTGTGAGATTGAACTATACCATTTGGAGATTATTTATTATACCATTTCTTCTTTTCTAAAAAAAATTGTAAAGTCCATTACAATTTTATTAGTCTTTGTCTAAGGCTTAGAGGGACTATAGCAATTGATAATTAATAGTTGATTTCATATTAATATGTCCTTTGACTATAAATTTTAGCATATAATAAAAAAAACTTTATATGTCCCTGGAGTTATATCTTTATATGTGTTATCTCCGGGGAGGTCACAAGTTCAAAACCGGTGGGGGGTAGGGATGCTCATATTGGCCCGTTGTGACAAGGCTGGAAGGGTAGACGACCCCTAGGATAGAGGTTCACTTCGGTGGGACTCGGGACGTCTCAACCCATGCTGAGTCACAAGTTATTGGTATATCTGGCTTGCAAGCTGTTGGATATACTCTTGGGAGGTTGTTCTTCCCATGGTTAAAAAAAAAAAAAAACTTTATATATCATTGTTTCATTGGAGAATATATTTGAGGTCTTATTGTCAGTTTAGTTGTTCCCAATGTTGGAAATGTTTAGACGCTATTTTTTAATTTTTATTACATTTTCACTGAAATGTTTACATACCGAAAGTTCTCGACGTTGTCTTTTAATGTTTTTTTATTTCTATTTGTATTGAAATGTTTACATACTAAAGGTTTAGAGCATTGACACTCTTTCTTAGTTACAAGCTTAAATTTTTGCATACCGCGATGCCCTTAAACACCCTGACAGCCTTAAATGTTTACCTAAATAGGCTTCTCACAATACATTTTTCCTTGAATTTTTCTATACAATGTGTTAGCGATTATTTCTGTCCTAGGCGCGAAGGAACCGAGACCCGCAGTTTGCGCAGAAAGCGCCCAAGCGCAGCACGGGAGAATCTCATTTTCAGTAGCAAGTCAAGCGAGCGGGCGAAGTTTTTGCCGTCGGCGGTCGAGATCCATCCATAAAAAAAGATCGATGATCATCAGGTTTTCGGAGCTACCGAGTTGCCCTAGGTTTAGCAAGAGGGAGCACCATGGTTCAAAACAAATCTGGACCGTCCGATCTCACCGGGACAGGTGGCAGCCTGTCAACATATCGCGGATTGGGGTTTCGGGAAACAGGGAGCTCTCAGCTCATTGCACTTGGAAGTGTCGATCGGCGAAACTCCGAAGCACCCTTCAAACGAAGCCCAGGGTCTCAGCACCAGGTCATATCAAGCGAGCGGGTAAAGGGGGGGACAACCTCTTTATAATAGTAAATAATATCTGGGTCGTCCATCTGAAGGACACGCGACACATATCTACTTCATGTCGGCGTTCAGGAATTCGTGCGGTAAGATCTCCTCGTCGCTTCACCCCTCGAAACCCCGAATCTCGAAGCTCTGAAAGCGCCCAGAGTCAGGCCCATGGTTTGGGCGCCTGGTCATCAAGAAGGAGGTCTGGAAGAGGGGCGCTTTCGTTTTCATTTGGCCGAAGGTTCCGAACTAAGTCTCAAAAGGGGGCCACTGTGCTCTTCATACTCCAGTTCGACGTGATCTGGATCCCCATACCTGCTCAGAATGGATAAAGAAGAGAGAGGGTGGGTGAAACCTCGCATCACTCATTTATTGCAGAGTATGGAGGTCCCGACTGAAAGTCTACCCAAGAGGGTCCCCTGTACCGGTTCTCTTCAGGAAGGCCACGCCGAGTCTTCAACTCGCTAGAGGAACCTGCACACGCCAATTCAACATTCAAAGGGCTCAGCTACCCCCTGGCGCGAGCCATGCTGAATTAAAGAGGCGTATGACAGGGGAACAAAGGATAGATTTGATTGAGGAGACATCACCCATTGAAAGTTCTGAGACGCCTGTGCTGGGCAAAAGGGGGAGGAGTATATGTAGGTAGTTTTGCCATTTTTGTATCTATCGATGGTTGAGCAGAGCTCCCGGTTGTAAAGTTTTAATGAAGCACTGTTATTCTGGTTATGCATGGACTTTTGAGATTTCTTGCCTTATGAATGCCAGTTTCTTTCACATCTCTATTTACACTGTGTTAGAATAGCTCGGAATTGGAGGATCCAGTCGAGTTGTAGCTGTTATAGGATGATGTTGGATTGGATCATTGTAGTAGTTACGTTGTTTCTAATCAGTTCTTGCGATTTTCCCAGCGCTGAGTGACTTGGAATTGGAAGATCCAGTCAAGTCCCCTTTCAGTTTCTTGAGACCCTGAACCAAGAGGATCTTGCATTCAGAGTCTTTCCTCTACAAACCGCTGGAAGCCTTTCGCCTAAAGTTGTTTGTTCACCTCCCTTACCAAGTCTTCCACCTGCTCATCTTTTAATCAACTCACTGGCTGAAGTTAGATCAAGACCTCCTTTGTTCCTTACATACCAGACCTAGTCCCTGAGTTAGAGTGATATTTCCTTGAGTCTCTACCCATCTGATCATCTATAAAAAACTATCGTGACATTAAACTGATGGGTGTCGGGCTCTGCTCCTGCACGCAATCCAGGAGTGACTTCCGACGCTAACATTTCTGGTGCCGTTGTCGGGGACGAAGTTGAAGATTTTCCCTAGGCAGAACGACATTGAGCCTCTGATTCTGAAGGTGCATCAGACATCAGAGCCCTTAAAGATTGCTACTGTGCACTTGGCGACTCCACTGTGGCGACTCCATTGTTTCCACATCATTGTTTCAGCTGTGACTACTGTTAGCACACCTGAAAGCTGACCCTAAGGAGCTTTCTCGAGAAGGTTTCAGTAGCTGCTTTCTCAGCCTAAGAAGCTTCCTGGGGTAACAACAACGTTAAGATCTGGCCTTTGATGGTGAACAAGGACCAGGCACATTTGAAGCTGTGCATCTTTCACCGGGCGACTCCATGATTCGAGGATCGATTGGCGACTCCACTGGTTCGATATGGAGAAAATCCTTGCTCGCAGGTTTGCTCCTTTTAATTTTTCTACTATTCTTGGTTTTCCTAATGTTGTCCCCTCTCCGAATGAATGGGGCGATTATTTGCCCATATTTGGAAAACGTGAAGAGGACAACCCTGCTCATCACCTCAGTGAGTTTCATGAACTCATGCATCAGTGGGAGATAGATCATGAGGATGTATTACTGAAAATGTTTATGTTCTCGTTAGCAGGGGATGCACATAGATGGTATCATTCTTTACCCCCTGCTAGCATTTCTTCACTTAGTGAATTCCATGAAGCCTTCACTGCCTATTGTCAGGAGATTTATCCCTCTGAGTTGATTTTTCATAGATGTTGTGAGGGATACTACAACAAATGTATACAAGATAGAGTTGTCTCTTATGTAGGCTATGAGGATGATCCTGATGACCTGGATCAGAAATCAGTCATTTCTCCTCCCCATTCGTCTGCTTCGGGCGAAGTTATGGAGCTGGTAAAATCTATCAATGCCAGACTTGACAGGTGGGAAACTGAACAATATGCTGAGGATTTCCCATCCTTTGAAACAGATGCCCTTAGCAGCTCTACTGAGGGCGATTATGAAAAAAGCTTTCCCACGGGTCCTGTTTATGGCCATTATGAATCTGACCCATGGGAGAGCCGGGAAGAAGAAATCCTCCCAGATATGATTATGTCTGATGGAGGCTGTAATGATGAGGGCTGTAAGGATAGAAGACTGGGGGAAGAAGATGCCCTGAGTGAGCTGGTGGAGCAGGTGAAATATCTCTCTGCCCAATTAGAAGGGTTGGAATCTGAATAAAGCGAAGAGGATTTTCCAGTCTTCGAGGCAAATGATCTAAGTAGCTCTTTTGAAGAGATTATTGAAGATTTCTTAGATGCGTTGGCATCTGCCCCCGATGAGCCTGTCGTCTCAGATTTAAGCGAAGAAGTCATTATGGAAGGGGATTGTTCTTTCTTCCTTCACCAGATTTCCCATGATGTATTTACCTTTGGGATTGAAGAGAAGGATCGGGAGACAGTTCCCTTTTCACAAGATGGGGGAGTGCAGAAAGAACCAGAAGAGCATCTGAGTGCCCATTTCATCGTCTATCCAAAGCCAGTCAACGAGAAGCCACCGCCTGAGAACAGTGAGCATGCGTCCATTGTCCTCCTACCTGTGCGTATCAGAGATATTCAGCCACAGGTGGACAGTCGTGTAGCACAGGCGGTTGTTTGTCGCCAGTTTTCTGGGATTGGCCACTCATTCGATGACCCTGTCAGCAAATACATGGAGTGGCATTTCCCCTATGCCTTGGAGCCTCCCTATTTCATCTCAACTCTAGCCTGTAAGGAGGATTTGAAGAGTGTAATCGTTCTGTTGTCATGGTTACACCATCTGCTGATGATCATCGACAGAAGGAAGGAGCTTCTATCTAGGAAGCTGCTTGAATGGCTATGGTGGAAGTTTTCTTTCACCTAGCCCCATGTAAAGGGTTTTATTAGTTTAAGAATGTACATAAATAAGCTCCTTGGAGCGTCTATGTTTAGTTTGTTGGGTTTTGCTTACTTTTCGGCATATATTTCTCAACAGGAGGTTTGAGCTTGACCCCATAACCCAACAGCAAGGCACTGAAGCTGCGGAATGAGTTCTTAGAGCATCACAGGGACGACTCTATCCCCCATGGAGCCTAATGTTAGCGATTATTTCTGTCCTAGGCGTGAAGGAACCCAGACCCGCAGTTTGCGTAGAAAGCGCCCAAGCGCAGCACGGGAGAATCCCGTTTTCAGTAGCAAGTCAAGCGAGCGGGCGAAGTTTTTCCCGTCGGCGGCCGAGATCCATCCATAAAAATAGATCGACGATCATCGGGTTTTCGGAGCTACCGAGTTGCCCAGGGTTTAGAAAGAGGGAGCACCATGGTTTAAAACAAATCTGGATCGTCCGATCTCACCGGGACAGGTGGCAACCTTCTCACCGGGACAGGTGGCAGCCTGTCGACATATCGCGGATCGGGGTTTCGGGAAACAAGGAGCTCTCAGCTCATTGCAGTTGGAAGTGTCGATCGATGAAACTCCGAAGCACCCTTCGAACGAGGCCCAGGGTCTCAGCACCAGGTCATATCAAGCGAGCAGGTAAAGGGGGGGACAACCTCTTTATAATAGTAAATAATATCTGGGCCGTCCATCTGAAGGACGCGCGGTACGTATCTACTTCATGTCGGCGCTCAAGAATTCGTGCAGTAAGATCTCCTCGTCGCTTCACCCCTAGAAACCTCGAATCCCAAAGCTCCGAAAGCGCCCAGAGTTGGGTCCATGGTTTGGGCGCCTGGTCATCAAGAAGGAGGTCTGGAAGAGGGGCGCTTTCGTTTTCATTTGGCTGAAGGTTCCGAACTAAGTCTCAAAAGGGGGGCACTGTGCTCTTCAGACTCCAGTTCGACGTGATCTGGATCCCGATACCTGCTCGGAATGGATAAAGAAGAGAGAGGGTGGGTGAAACCTCGCATCACTCATTTATTGTAGAGTATGGAGGTCCCGACTGAAAGTCTACCCGGGAGGGTCCCCTGTACCGGTTCTCTTCAGGAAGGCCACGCCGAGTCTTCAACTCGCCAGAGGAACCTGCACACGCCAATTCAACATTCAAAGGGCTCAACTACCCCCTGGCGCGAGCCATGCTGAATTAAAGAGGCATATGACAGGGGAACAAAGGACAGATTTGATTGAGGAGACATCACCCATTGAAAGTTCTGAGACGCCTCTGCTGGGCGAAAGGGGGAGGAGTATATGTAGGTAGTTTGCCATTTTTGTATCTATCGATGGTTGAGCAGAGCTCCCGGTTGTAAAGTTTTAATGAAGCACTGTTATTCTGGTTATGCATGGACTTTTGAGATTTCTTACCTTATGAATGCCAGTTTCTTTCACATCTTTGTTTACACTGTGTTAGAACAGCTCGGAATTGGAGGATCCAGTCGAGTTGTAGTTGTTATAGGATGATGTTGGATTGGATCACTGTAGCAATTACGTTGTTTCTAATCAGTTCTTGCGATTTTCCCAGCGCTGCGTGACTTGGAATTGGAAGATCCAGTCAAGTCCCCTTTCAGTTTCTTGAGACCCTGAACCAAGAGGATCTTGCATTCAGAGTCTTTCCTCTACAAACCACTGGAAGCCTTTCGCCTAAAGTTGTTTGTTCACCTCCCTTACCAAGTTTTCCACCTGCTCATCTTTTAATCAACTCACTGGCTGAAGTTAGATCAAGACCTCCTTTGTTCCTTACATACCAGACCCAGTCCCTGAGTTAGAGTGATATTTCCTCGAGTCTCTACCCATCTGATCATCTATAAAAAACTATCGTGACATTAAACTAATGGGTGTCGGGATCTGCTCCTGCAAGCAATCCAGGAGTCACTTCCGACGCTAACACAATGTTGCAGTGAATTTGGACAATATTGTTGTCCACTGCCAGTTGCATAGCCATTGTATGTTTCATACTTCTTCTATGCTTGGAATGCAATTTGGTCATTGTTGAAGATACATACATTGTTTACTGGTTCAGTGGGTGCTTCTTCTTCGTTGGTTCGTCTGTTGTTACTTGTTGTTGTTTGGTTCAACTTTACAAGGTTGAGGACCTGCACCTACGGTTGGAGTTGTTGGTGCTTGTTGCTTGCTTCAACTTTGCAAGGTTGGGGTCTCGCATCTACAGTTGGAGATGTTTTTTTACTTTGTCGGGTCCAAGTCCTGCACCCACAATTCAGCCTACGCTTATGTCATTTATCGTTGCGGAGTAAGTTTTGATGCCATAATTTCATTTGTATTCGTTCTTCGTTGTTTATTGTTTGCTATTTGCAAGTAAGAATGTTTAATTATTTCTACTCGCATGCTCGTCATATGTTTCGGGTTCCTTCTGTGCTTGGGATGCAACTTGGTAATCATTGAAGATACATATGTTGTTTATTGATTCAGTGGTTGTTGCTTGTTCGTTGGTTAGTTGATTCGTCGGTTGTTGTTTGGTTTAAGTTTGCGAGTTTGAGGTCGTGCGGCTGTAGTTGGGCATGTCCGTGCTTCCTTGTTGATTTGTTGCTTGCTGTTTTATTTTGTTTGTTTCGGCTTTGCAAGGTTGGGGTCCTGCGCTGACAGTTGGAGCTGTTTTTTTTGCACTTTGCGGTGTTCAGGTCTTGCACCCACAAGTGGACCCGTGGTTCTGTTGTTTTTCGTGTGTGGCGAAGTCAAGATCTAACGCCTATCCCTTGGCCTCCTATCTTGCTCTTAAATTTTGCTCCAATTTTTTCTCCTAACTCTAAACCATACCTACATGCCTTTGCAAAATGTTCTTGTAGAAGAAAAAGATACTAAGATGGTGCTAGCAAGAGTGGTGTTCTGTGGATTGCAAATTGCAATATTCAGTTTCTATGCTGCTTGGCGTGCAACATTGCTAACATAATGAATGTGTTCTCAAATGCATCACACCATTTACATTTGGACGAAACCATTATCATTCTAGGATACTTCAGTGTTGACATGCTACAAAATAGTGGCATAACAAATAATTGGATAACTACATGTGCAATTACAATGTCCAATGACTTTTTGTTAAGATAAAACATGTGCAGAACACACTTATTAACCATATATGGTGAAATGTGTCCATATCACAATACAACCTCTTTATCATGTACACAGACTGGACCACGATACAATTTGTCTTGTACTTGAAATATGAGTTGTACATCAAAGATATTGCAAAATTATATTTCCATGTCTCAAAGCATATCTGGATACTTTGCTACACAAAACAAAAATCATTCAGCTATGGCCATGCAATTTCTTAATAGTTTATGGCTTGTAATATATTTTGGGCAAGAAAAATTCTATATAATTACAACCATGGATCAAGAAAAGAAAAGGTTCACGTTTTTAACTATCTTTTATTCTATTCCTTTGATTCTCATTCACTCTTTGTACATATTACTTGTTCTCCCCTGCATACCAGCTTCCATTCATGTTCATTGTATATTCCATTGTTTTGTATTTTATTTATTGTTTGTATATGTGTTCACCTAATTTATTGTATGTAAATATTGTGTATCTTCCTACATAACAACTTATCTTCATGTCCTTTGTATTCTCTGTGCCACTACATTGAAATAAATCGAACTCTGTTTATTGTTTTACATGTCTTCCTGCATACCAACTTACCTTCATGTCCATTGTATTTTTCTACATTGCTACATTTAAACAAACAAAATAACTGGAGAAGACGACGAACTCTTTGCCGCAAATATAGAAGAGGAGATACAAAGTTGCATGATTCTACTCTTATTTCATATTCCATTGTTTAGTATTTCATTTATTGTCTGCATATTTGTTCTACTTGTTCTACTGCTTTGCACCTAATTTATTGTATGTAGATACTACGTATCTTTCTACATAGTAACTTATCCTCATGTGAATTGTATTCTCTTTGTTGCTACATTGAAATAAATAGAACTGTGTTTCTTTTTTTTACATGTCTTTCTACATACTAACTTACCTTCATATTCATTATATTTTCGACATTGCTACATTGAAAGAAACAGATTAGTTGGATAGGAAGATGAATTCTTATATGCCACAGCAAAGGGGGCTGAAGCGCAATCTTTGAAAAAGTATACCAACTGTTATAGTAAATCAAACACACAAAACGAGTGGGTGCATATAATATTGGACTAGAAAACGATGATTTGGAAACAATGGGCCTTTGTTGAGACTTCCCGCTTCCAAACATTGCCCTCCCCATTTCTATTTCCCCACTTTCTATTATCCCTTATTTTCCCTCTTCTATACTTAACTGAATTCCCCTTTGTTTTTCTCCTCTACTTTCTTTTTCTGGTTGATTTGCTTAGTCGTCTTTTCAAAAATGTCTAGGCGCACAAATTGGCGGACTGACGGGTTCACATTTATACTCATGCTTCTATATCACGACTACGACTGACAGTTTTATCATTCCATACTTAGCCATTTTTTCGATTGCGGGTTCCCGGGCTGGCAGGTTCAAGATTGTGCCTCTAGCTTCGGAGGTTCCGCGATATACCGATTGGCTGCCATACCCCCCCCCCCGATCACGCCCTATTCCATGTTACACATTTTTGCAATCAAAAAATCCGAGGCATACAATTTGACCATCGGGTCCTCATGTTTCTCGAGTATCCCTTGACACCTTATTTCATATTCCATCTCCTTCGACCCTGTATGTGACATTCAAAACAATTATGGACAATATACAATGCATATGCTTATTTATTCCTTCTGATGTTCATCTACACATGCTTGCATCAGAAAAAGTTGGACTAGTGACGTGGTCATGAATAGTCAATCATCGTAAACATCAACAGACTGACAAGGCCAAAGGTAAAGATTCATACATTGTGTTCCTCATATGTTTACCAAACAAATATCCTGAGCTATTTATTCATCTATGCCATGATAAATATGATAATGTCATCTACAACACATACTTTGCAGTTCACAAGAAGTATCAACGAGTGCAAGTGAGACGCCAAACATAGTGCAAGTTCGACAGACTAAGAGGTTTGGTTGCAAAACATTGACTCCATACTTCATCCAAGTTGTGCGTCTACTTGTACATTTATGCCAGGAAAATAGAAAACAAAAAAAAATGCAGAATACCATTCACATTACTTTTCCTATTCAAAAAATGTCACAAGGTCTAAACTCATAACACCCAAAATACTATCAATAGAAGGCTTGAACAACCGTGAAACTGGAAAGGTGTTCGTCGAGGACATAATGGTCATCTATAACACCTATTTGGACAAGGAAAACAAAACTAGATCCATTATGCGTCTTGGCATGACAGACAACGAAGTCTTGATGAATAGTCACACTGATTATTCCCACACAACTTGTCTAGAAACATGCATAAAAGATATTGTCAGGTAATGGGATATCCATTAAAAATTTTAATATATTGCCCAAAACAATATATGAGCGTGGTGATTGTGATCGAATTATATCGCTCAACGAAACAAGTATTGTGGAAAAAATTCTCGTGATTTGTTCAGAATATCGTTTCATCTCGGACACAACAATCAACCAACTTGCACATAGCAACGACACTTACCCAATCAGAACCAATGCTGCAACAGTCACACTCGCGAGAAAACTTGGCTCGCAACATATTCTCTATATAAAATATGGAGAGTCATACAATGACAAGGCAATGGTACCATTCTCCATATCTAGTTTTGTCCATTACTTTCACATGTCCATGTATCTCGGTTATGTTACACAACTATTGCACTATTCCATGTTGCAGCTGCAATTGTTCGACACCTATTCAAATTTGTTTTCCTCAATTTAACAACAATTGCATAAAGGGCAATTTCCACTTATGCTCTTAAAAAATATAACAAAGAAAAGAGATGTTAAAGAAATGATCTTTCGCACAACCCAAGCAACATTTGTAACAAAATTGCGAATAGACATAGTACATGATCTCAAGAAACTAACTAGCTCGACAATTGTTGTGCATACATCTACAATTTCATCATCGCTTTGCTCATACAAATTGCCTTCACCAATTTTCTGTATTTTTTTTTTTGTTGTGCAGTTGTATATTATATTGTTCAATATATTAACTATTATGCTCACGTGTCCAGGTTGAGGGTGTTTTGGTTGCAGCGAATGCGTACTCGACCCCTTTGAGCATGTATGTGTCAAATGAAACTCTATTGTTTCTTCCTCTTCTTTCATAAATGATGTTACAATTGATTGTCTATGATGCAGTAAAAAATGCCCTTACATATATAGACATTGCCTCAATGCTGCCATCTGAACCGTGGGCAACACAATCGTACATTGTACAATTAGACAACCTATGTTACAAAATGTGTTTCCTGGGTTAGCAGAATTTCCATATGAAGTATACCTACAGAAAAAGGCAAATAGTGTCTACATGTTGCACGACTTTTGGGTCCATAGCAAATTTACCTTAAATGAGGACAATGCAATACTGCATATTGGTTGAAAAATAAATAAAAAAATCATATCAAGCATTGGTAGGAAACGAAAAAATCTCATGTGTATCTGTAATTTTTCCTCAATACCCAAATGAATGTTTGTCGGACTCGAGTTCTTCGGAGTTTACATCTATGGCTGTAAAATTTCTTTCCAGAGATTTTGTCTATTTTGTGCAGTTGAAAAAACAAGGAGAAACTAACTACAAATCAAATCGTTGTTGTTGTTATTTTGATGTTTTTTCACATCTCCCAGTAAGAATTTTGCATATTTGTTGGGGTGTCCAAATGAAAAAAAATGATGGCTAGCTGTAGATTTGTTGGAGGAGTCTGCACTTTTTTGGGTGCCCAAATTAGAGAAATGTTTTCCAACTATATAGCCATGGCAAGATTTCTGCATTTTTTGGGTACCCAAATAAAAAAAAGATGATCTCCAACTATACTTTTATGGTAGGATATCTGCATTTTCTCGGTGCCCTAATTGAAAAAAAGGGCTCAACATGGGTTGACGCATGAGCTTGAGATCTTCAGAATGCCCTATAAGGATTGGGGAGTTGGGCCATTGGAATTCATACATGAAGGTGCATTTATTGTTGATGTACAAGCGCATAAGATTGTTCAGTCCAGAAATGGGAAGCATGAGGAAAAACCCCATACGAAGTATCCGACTGTGAATAAATCAGGCCTATCCTTTCAACCGTCGAAATGGTTTTCTCCTCTTAGTGAAACCATCAGGCATTTCCAATAATATTGGAAATTTGACATTGTTAAAACTGGTAGTGATAGAACATGGCACTATTAAAAGCAAATGTCCATAGTGATCTTGCTTCATGGTAAAATAGTAATCGACAAGTTTCTTGTTCTCCATTTGGGGGTTTGGTTATAGCTGGGATACAATGCCGAGGCTCCGTTGGTTTTGTGTTGTCTTGTGTTTGGAAAACTTTTGTTCATATCTCATGGGCTCGGTTATTTTCTCATGGGAATATATACCACATGTAAGAGAAAACCAATGCCACGTGTGTTTTTTTTTTATATCAAATTATTTGATTCATAGGTCGATGTGCACTACTCTATGGACCCTTGTAGGATCTCACTTGGTGCCTTATGTGTTCATGCGTTGCCTTGTGCCTCGACTTTCAATACATTTGTTGTTTACTAGGCTCTTGGTTGTATGCTTCATTCTGGAAAATTAATGATACATTCATGATCTTGGCGGTTTTTCTATGATCTTAAAGAATATAGGACCTGCTTTGCATTTTAATATAAGATCTCTGACGCAAATGTAGTATGTGGCTCGTTTTAGCACTATTACTTGATCGATGAACTTAGAAAAATTCATCTTTAGGAATATTTTGAAATAAAAGGATATATACTATGTGAAGTCCAATGGAACTATCATATCGACCACAGAAAATTAAAATTAAAATTCGTCGTTGTTATACTTACGGTGAAGTTGACAGTACAATAATTTTACTTAAACATCCTAAAATTGATTTTGTTGTGGCTTTTCGATGCTTCTCTTATGCAAACACATCCTAGAAACTATAAGCATGGCTCGCTTTATCTATTCCTTGATTGAAGAGCTTGTTCACCTGTTTAATGCAATTCATAATTATTGTTAAGACCATCCCCTTTCTTTTTTCCCTTTGCTTTCCCTTTCTGGTTACTTAGTCGTTTTTCGAAAAATGTCTAGGTGCGCGGGTTGGCAGATTCACGTGTTCAGATTTCCACTAATACTTTTATATCGCGAGTCTGACCGACCGCTTCCCCGTTCCATATTCAACAAACTTTTTGGATCGCGGGTTCCCGGGTAGGCGGGCTCAACATTGTGTTTCCATTGTTCCGCTGCCTACAAACAACACCCGAACTTCCCCGATCTACAAATTGACAACCAAATTCCTCTTTATTTTTCTCGTTTACTTTATGTTTCTGGTTACTTAGTCATTTTTCTAAATCTCTCATGCTTTTATATACAACACCTGAAGTTCCGCATTATACAAATTGCCCGTTGAAGTTCGTCATTGTCCCTTGTTCCGTGTTACACATTTTACAATCAAAAGTTGGGATACATACAATTTGACCATCGAGCCCTCACATCTCATGAGTAGAACTTGTGGCCCTATTTTCAAGGTCATCAATATGCCATGTTTCGAGTCTATCTCGTGATTTTATATCACGAGTCTGAACAACCTCTTACCCATTGCATACTTGGTCACTATTTCCATCGTTGGTTCTTGACCAGGCTTGCTCAACATTGCGCTTCCATTGTTCCATGACCTACAAACAACACCCGAAATTCCCCGATATACAAATTGACCATCGAAATCTGTCATTGTGCCCTGTTCTATGTTAGAAATTTTGCATTCAAAAGTTTGGAGACATACAATTTGACCATCGACCCCTCACGTCTCCTGAGTATAACTTGTGACTCTATTTTGAAGCCCGATCAACCGCTTTCCATACTTGGCCATTTCTTGGAATCTCTTTCGCGGGTTGGCGGGTCGACAAAATGTGCAATGCTTAATCACTCTTCGCCATCCCCACCACTTTCACACTTCTTTCTAGATATGTAATTATTAAGCTTTGCTAATAGCTCATCATGCAGGAACCGTTAAGATTGTCATTAATGTCTGAAAGGCTGGAGCAAATTTGTCATTAATACGAATTAAACCAAGATTTACGGAGGGTTGTGTTATCCTTTCCAAGTGTTCATTTCAAGCATCATGCAATATCTTTCGCGGGTCATTTGGTTAACGGCTTCATGAAATATCTAATCCTTAATAGCTCTTTGTCGTCACCGCCACCTTCACACTTTTTTCTAAATGTGCAATTAGTAAGCTTTAATGGTAATAACTCATTATGCATGAACCGTGGAGATTGTCATTGATTAGCGAAAGGCTCGAGGAGATCTCCCATTGATACACATTAAATCAATATTTGTGGAGGGTTATATTATCCCTTCTAAATGTTTATTTCGAACATCATCTGGAGCAAACAGACATTTTCGTTAACTTATGGTAGCAGTTAGACAATAATTCTGTCCAGATACAGTAAACACCTTTGGGCGTGATGACCAGAAGTTCCAGTGCTCCAGGGCATATTCTTACTACTAATCTCCCTCCGCCCAGGAGAAAAAAAGGAGATGGTCCCTTGGTGCACCAAGAGATATATTTCAAGACAAAGAACTCAAAGGCAACCCCGCCTGCTCAGACAACCTGCTTGCCTGCGTTGATGGCTGTCACAGAGGTTGATGCGGTCGATTTCGAGCCGAAAGAAGATGATCTGATGGATGACGATACAATGATGGATGATGGCAATGCAGACATTGTTCCCACTCCTGCGCCCAAATTGAAATCAACCATAACGGGGGGCACTTCCAGACTCGGTGATGGAGGCCCTAACAAAACCAAAGGAAGGGGTTTCAGAAAAGAAACCGATGTTGAACGCAATAGCCGCTTTGCAGCTCGAGAGTAGGAATTCCAGAGGCCCAAATTAGTCCGTTCTGGGCGGAAGTATTTCACTGTAAGGAAATTGTCTCTCTATGCTCCCAAATATATATTTCAAGCCAAATAATTATTCAATTGCAGGACCACTCTCCTGTTCTCTGGATATACAATTAACATCTTAGGGGATGAGGACCAGAACTCCCACTGGTGCAAGGCATATTCCTACTACTCATCTCCTTCCACCCATAATGGACTAATTTGAGCCTCTCGAATTTCTCATGCAGCCCATGTCCTTGAAGTCTTTTCCTATAAGGAGGGGGTCTCTTGGTCCCCTCCCACCCAGAACAAATTAATTTGACATCTCGAATTGCTTGTGCAGGCTGTGTCCCTGAAGTCTTCGACTGTGAGGAGGTGGTATCTTGGTGTGTTCTCACTTTCAATTTTAGGCTCTTCCGCCTGCCCTACAATGTTTTTTGTCTTATTCCTAGCAGTAAGCTTGTGAGAACTATTAATTTTACCGCGAGGATGGGTTCTTATGTCCTCCTACATTTGAAAATTTATGGGTTGCTTTCTTGTTGGGGTGGGTCGTTGGAGCGATGTTGCAGGATGTCTTGCTCTTGGCAGTGGCAGTCGCATATTGAAAACTCTTCTCGTCGGGGATTTTTCCCGGTTATTTGTACAATTCATTGGTGCCTTGCAATGTCTCCAGGTCGCCAATGTCAGGAGCATGAGTGTTTTTCACCTTCTTCAAGCCAAAGAATTATTCCACTATGGAACCACTCTCATGTTTCTTTGTCGCCTCAGGTCTTCCGCAAGATATTGAGATTGTGACAGTGAACATTGACCTTCCGAGGAGAAGACTCCAAGGAATTCCTAAAAAAAAACATGGTAATGAGTTTTGTATGCATGTTGAAGAGCATCTCAATGACTCCTGCATGTTGTCCCACTAGAGGAACAACACAAAATTGTACGCATGTTTTTTTTTTTGTAGATCCCGTACCTGTATTTATGACAAATATGTTCAATGTTTTGGTGCAAAGAACTCAGTGCAATTTCTATGGATAGATATACACTGCCTAATGTTTTTTTTTATGGATTTACTATTAAAAAACAATTCTTGGAATCTTGGTTGTTGCTTCTTTGCTAGATTTAACACCTCTTCTCATTAGCATGGTTCGATAGTCTCGTAGTTCTTGAATATTGTATTGGCTCAAGTAATTTGATCTAATATGGGACATTGAGAAATTATATGACAATGCATTGTGTCGATCCCATCAAGATTCTATGGAAACAAAAATGAATTTCAGACAATTTCAAACCAACATTCAATTCTATTTGTAATGGAGATAGAACATAGCAACACTAATTCACAGTGCGGCAGTCGAGGCCTCGCCCTAGAAATTTCATTTTCATCTCAACCTTGCTGAGTAAACGATTTCTTATTTCCTTTTCGCTTCCTTGATTCCTTTACTCCAAAAGGAAAAATTTATTAGTTGTCCATCCCTTGGCCTCTATTTGAGCACTTTTTACTTTATTAATGAAATTACCAAATTTCTTCTTCGCGAATAAAAATGAATAAAAAAATGATCTAAGGTGGTTATAGTCAAATGGGACTATGAAATCAACCACAATATTAAAATTCAAGATCGTCATTGTTGTTTCTAGAAATGCAATTATTAAGCTTTAATGCTAACAACCCATCATGCAAGAATTTTAATACTTAAGATAGTATGCCAAAGCCATGGAAGAATGTATCAAAAACACAATTACTCCCACAAGTTGCAATAAAAACAAATATTCAACAAAGCATTTGCTCACACCCTTTTTACTTTCAACATTTTTTGCCACCTTAAATGCATAGCCATAGCCATATTTTTACTTTCAACATTTCTTGCCACCTTAAATGCATTCTCCAATGATTTGGGTTCCCAAAGGCGAACCTCATGTTGAATGTTATCCTTTAAAGTTCCTATGAATACATCGATCAA
>ML783785.1:46154-62991 GCA_009831015.1 Picea engelmannii
TTTTCGGTGGCATGTTGGCCAAGTATCACTTTTGAATCTTGATTTTGAGGCGGTTCTGCTAGACAATATTTATTCTGTTCTATCTCCCAAGTTTCGGCCCTTCTGGGTATGAAACTTTCTTTTAGGTAGTTCTCTGATATTTCGTCTCTGCAATTCCACAGGTCTGATCAAAATTGTATGTTCCAAGTGGAATTTAAAGTAACTTCCTCACAACTTGTCGATTTTTGTCCTTTCCAGGAGATATCACTTGTATAGCATGCCGCACACAAAATAATTGATATCAAATTTTGAAACTCGCACCCAAAATACTACAGACTGTCCATGATCCAATGAAACCAGTCCCACTCAATTTGGATACTCTAGCAAGAAGTTATGATTGTTTTTCCTGGAACACCTTCTTGAGACTAGTCAATAGGACTAGGAAGATACCCTATCTTACACAAGGTGTATCTACAAATTTAAGATGACCCAGATGCTGAACTTTTTACCATAGATACCTTACTAATTTCTGTAAATGGCCTCCAGAGTTCATGGTATGAAACGTTATAGAAATTTTTTTATAGCGAAAATTTCGCAATGACTCATTTCAGGATGATTCAAGAACCCTATCTTGTACAAGTTGTATCTCTGAAAGTATAAGGAATCAGGAGCTGAATTTTGAACCCAACATACCTTGATCCGTCTAATAAATATCCTCCAATCCGTTCCTTCTGAAACATTGTAGAAAAAATGTTATAGCGAAAATTCCACGGTGTCTCAGATGTAGCAGCGAAACCCCAAGACCTTGAGCTCTGATACCATATGTTAAGAACCAAACATTAATATAGTATAGAAAAACCTCAGGAAAAGTACTCAATGCCTTGAAAAAGAGATAATTTCAGATAATAAGCCTCTTCGAGGGGGCAACCTCCTTTTACCCCAATTAAATGTTCAGGTACAAGATGATTCAAAATGAAAATGTCTCCTTGGTATATATAGGAGACTAGGAGGTATAATTACAACTAATGGCCTAAAGCCGACATAAATAAAATAAAATTACTAATATAATATGCCCCAATTAAGGGGTAATGAGCCATTATTAGGGCTTAACAACTGATCTAAAGGACCATCAATCGAATACCCGACAATCGTTGGATCATTCTAAGTGGAAGGATAGGATAAGCTAGAAGAGAAGCACCGAAGATAGATCGAGCCATCGATCTAAGAACATGATCGACGAACAACATTTGGTTCACGTAAAAATTTGCGAGGAGGTTACTGTTCGGGGAATCTCACTTCGAAAGAATTGACAACTTGAAAGTCGAATTACTCGAAGCCTGAAATCCGAAATGAATAAGGACCATCAGATCTGGAGAAAATGCGATGATCGTTAGATTAGGGAGAACCACGTCAACAAAGCATGTCTACAAGGACATGTGGCAGACCATGTCAGCAAGTACACATGGCATAATCAGATGATGACAAGTGTCAAGAGGAAATTGGCTCATGCCATGTCAACAAGTGACGTAAGCAAGATACGTCACTCCAGAAGATTTACTTTGATAGTTTCATCACCAACAAATGTCAAAAGCCCCAAAGTTTCGAAGGATGAAGGTCCGAAGTCGCTCTCAGTCGTCGATCTAAGATACATTTCGGGAGTTAGGACATCCATTAGATCCAGGAGAAGTACAGATCTGATCCATTGGATCTGAGCGTCGAAGATCAACAGTCATTGGATCTAGAGACAAATGGATTAAGGTTAAGCCTTTGGATGAGTGCAGGAGAGAAGACTTGTCAAAGTCCCGAAGTAACAAAATAAGCAGGGACCGTCCATTGTCAAGACTGACATGTGGCACACGATCCACAAATTCGGAGCAAATCACTTTGAGAGTTTGTGGTTGGGAAAGAAACGACATCACCAAAGACTCAAGGGTCGACAAAGATCAAGGTCGTCGGTTGCCAGAAGGACGCGTGGCAGAAATATGTGCAGTTCGGAGAAAAATACTCCGGGAGAAAGTGAAGGAAGCGAAGTTGAGATTGGAAATCACCGAAGCCCGAA
Organism: Picea engelmannii; assembly: GCA_009831015.1. NCBI lineage: Eukaryota > Viridiplantae > Streptophyta > Pinopsida > Pinales > Pinaceae > Picea > Picea engelmannii. Next base: position 48,193 of record ML783785.1, read on the forward strand.
GAGCCGAAGGAGATGAGGACCATCGATTTGTAGGAGGACACACGTCAACAGATCGTGTACTCTGATTGGAACACTCCAGGAAAAAGCGAGCAAGGAAAGTTGAGAGTTGAGATTCTCGAACCCCAAAAACCCGAAGTGAATCTCAACCATTCGATTCTGAGAGACACGAGTCAGTCGATTGCTAACTCCAGATAAAATCAAAGGAAGGAGGAAAGGTTGGAAAGTTGAGATTTTCGAACCTCGAATACCTGAAGGGATTGTGACCGTTGATTCGAGAAGACCACGTGTCGATAGATCATGAATTTCGGGTGGAAGCACCGCGGAGAAAGCAAAGTTTGAGAATCAAGGCTCCCGAAGCTCGAAGGGCGAAATCAATCTCGTCTATCAGTTTGGAGGGCCACACATCACTTGATCATTAAGACTTAGGAGTGTGTGGATCCGAAGAAGAGGAAGGAAAGACTATAGATCGGAGTCGTTGATAGAAGGAATCTATCAGAGACCGTGAGATCGATGATCACAACTGATTGCGGGACCAGAAATTGCTCGGAAGTTAATTTTCTGAGGGCAGGCCGCAATAGAAACCATTGTATCAGAGAAATGGTACGTGGCAGTTGGAGGTAGATTATAGGGATAAACGCGGTTGATCCCAAACCAACCTTGGACCCGCCCACAATCATTCTCTTATGCAAGGACGTAGCCCGAGGTCACATGCGACATGGGGCTAATCAGAAGAGAGTTTGCGCCCGCAATCACGTGGTCACGTGAGACCATCGCCCAAGGTCACAAATAGTGGTCATGTGGAGAGGAACGTTGTGCCAGGTGCTAGTTTGTGCATGTAAATTTCTCGAGGATCTATGGATCAAAAATCCTCCGTGTGTATTGTTATCGCACAGTTTGTAGCTAGGAGTAAAGGCTATAAGGTAGAAGGCCAAACTGGCATAACAGGAACCTATCCCACCCAATGTCACCATGATGGGTAGGTTCTTTCTCTTTAGGGAGGTGAGGCCAAGGGGAGACATCCTAGGTGACTTGGGGTTTTGAAGAGGCAAAAGGTTAATAGGATGAAGATAAGTTTTTCCCCCCTTCACAGATCACCACCAATTAAAAGTTTCGGCTAAACAACCAATAATAAAGTAAAACCCAATGAAGAGTACCTGCCTGGAACAAGACAACAACAAACTGATACTTGCAAGCTTATTTCAATTGGTTAGTACTTCATATCAATCAATAACTATTTGATATTTAATATAAGCAATTTGAAAGTAAATGTTGACGAATTCAATGTTTACACAGCAATGAAAAGATAATGTCACTTCACCAATAAATACTAGAACGATATGGCATTCAATGTAACCAATCAACACTTTGTTTAATAAATGCTTTAAACCACCATTCAATTGCTCATAAAGAAAAACATTGTTGTATTAAAGCTGAAATATCCAATGATGATGTCAACTACTTAGGGTTAGTAGGGTTATCTAGAGCTAGGGTTAGTGTAGTTAGGGTTTCAATTCAAAAGATTCGAGAGTGTTTAGATCAAGTTCTACTTCAACGTTGGAGGTCTTAGGGTCATTGCCTTAGGGTACAATGGAGTCAATAAGTGAAGGACGCATAGGTTGAAGGAGGCAAGATTTCAAGGACTAGAGGGAAGAGTTTTGAGGTGTTGCTAAGGCAAGGCCTCAAAATCAAAACCCTAGGGGAGAGAGGCTCACTTCGGTGTTGCTAAAGCAAGGCCTCGTGCTCTCTCCTCCTTCCCGGCCAGACGACTAGCTCAGATGAAGCACAAAATCAAGACAAGAAGGCTTAATGAGAGAGAGTATTGCTACAACAAGGCTCTTTCATGAAACCCTAAAGGAAAAATGGCCCTAAGAGTAGATAACCTAGGCCTGGGATGTCTTCCTCCTCTTGGATTCTAAATGGTACAACTAGAACAGGGGAAAGAGAAACAAGGAGTGTAGCTACAGCTAGGCTCTCTTTCTCTCTTTCAATGGTTGAAGGTTTCTCTATCAGGGGACATGAGACAAGTACCTACTTGTGTGCTTGTCACATAGGGTTTTGATTCAACAAAATAAATAAACATATGCAAGAAATTAGACTACAACCATTCATTCAAGAAGTTTTGCAGAAAAGTACTTACAATTCATCAAGAAATAACCATGCAAACCCTAGTTGTAACACCTTCCTTCAAGAGAAACACCATAAAATGCCAAAAATTGTCTTCCTTCAACAAGTGTGCCTCACTAGAAATCATCCAATAACCCAAATAGGGCGCTAAAAATCATACCTCTCTATGAGTGAGTAAGTTGTGATGTTCAAAAAGAGAGTGAAAACCCTCAATATATCATGTGTCAATGACCTAATTTACTTTTTAGGTCATAAAAAGGCCGACAAGGCCATAATACCAAAATAATAGTGTTTTTACATTAAATGCTAAGTAAAACCCTATTCAAGCAAAAGGTGAGACGTCAAGCCCCTCTGAGGGAGACGTTAGCCCTTTCTAGGGCCAGTGCAGCATCCAGAAGCAAAACGTTAGCCCTCCTTGGGCTCCTCCAAACTGCCACATGTGCCAACCACCATGTCCATCTGCCATACGCTCATGATGACATCATAAGCCTCCTGATGACGTCCTAGGTCATTTGGAGCCAACTTTCCACTGCAAGTGGGTCAATCCCCCTAGGTCCAGCTCAGCTAAAGTGCCCCTAATGGAACGCCCTCTTATTCTCCGTTGCAAAGGCCCAGATCCATCTCCATCCTGTCTCTACCCCCTGATGGGGTTTCAACACCCACCTGGTGGGCTCTTCTTAGCATCCACCTGGTGGGCTCTTCAGCCCCATGGAGGTCCAAACTGGTCATCTCCCCATGTGTACCGGTCCAAATGGTACCTATCCGTTAGGCATGGTCCTGCACATCAAAATCTACGCTCTCCATGGGCTCATCAGTCACAGGGATCATAACAATGTCAATCACATCTCATCATCGATATTATTAAACATATGCATAAAACCCCTAATACATCAGTCAATAGCTCAAAGACATTACAAAAACTTGCAATACAAGATTGGAGAAAAGGAAAAGGCGTCCTATTGGGCTAGTGTCCAGAAAAAAAGGAAAGTTTCCAGGAAGATCTCATCCAATCCATGTAATTAAGGTGATGTGGTTACGGGATGTCCAAACATGTGGGTGCAGTGAGGGCCAATGATGCATAAGTGTTACCTGTGAGTGCCTTTGTAGAAGACAAGCTGTACCTGTCATGGATGCATTTTTTCTAAGCTCATTCTTGCCTTTATTCTTTTTATTCTTGTTTTGTTCTTTTATTTGCCTTTTTTATTCAAGAACTAACCAGGGGACACTGCCTTGGCATGGTGACCAGAGCTGAAAGCGTTACCCACAAGTACTTTCACAGAGATGAGAAGGTTGGCTCGTGATGAGACCCCATTTCCCTTGGCCATGCAACCAAAGGTCATTGCCCTGGCGTGGTAACCAGATGGTGACAATGTCATACTTGTTGGGTATGTGTTATAAAAAAAAATTCTGCCTCGGGAAATGTGACACCTACCTCGAGAAACATGTCATGTATTTAGGTGGTTTTTTCGGCACATGATTTTTGCCGATGGTTTTCTATTTTCTGTTAAGGAATTAGGGTTTTGGACTAATCCAGGTCATTAGGTTAGGGTTTTGGATGTCGTTGGCTCCTATATGTATATTGTATTGTAAAAAATGTAACACAATGAATGAATATAATATATGTTGGTTTTCCCGGTTTGGGTTTCCAAGGGAAAAGTCTTTGTGTAATGTTTGTATTTGCCATTGTATCTTTTCTGTTCTTTCTAAATATCTGTTTACAATAGACATTGTAAAAGGTTAGAATTTACAATACTGTTAGGTACCCATGGACCTAATAGGTTGGCTCGTGATGAGACCCCCTATCCTCTAACTAGGTCTTGTTTTGTTATTTTTCGGGTCCTTGTTTCTTGCTGAGAGGATTTTTACTGCCTTCTCGGGGATCCCTAGGCCAAGAATCTTGAGGTTTTATTTCTAGGCTTTTGTCTTTTACTGGCTTCTTTTACCTTCTAGGCCTTTAGCCCCTTCTTCCCATGAGATAAGGTGCAATCCTGCAGATAGGTCAACTCAATACCTGGACAAGGGGAATGGGATAAATGAGCGGGAGACAAGATGAAACAGTGGTGCTATGATGGGAGCGGACGATGGATTTTCAGAAATTCCCCCAGTGGCAAACCAAGATCTATGGGCACAGGCTTGCTAGGGCATCGTGTCAATTTCCCCAAGCATGGTCAAGTGGGCCAATGTAAGATCCAAGCAGTTGTTAGAGATAAAAGGAATCAAATGCATATATTTAAAGGTTACAATGATCAAAAGTGACACTTACCATGATACCTGGACCAATTACCTCATGGAGCAAGAACCTCTTTTGATACAGGATCGAGCCAATGGTGATGGATGCTGCTGCTACTGACAAGACAAGGATGATGAATGAAGAAAAGGTGGGTCCTCCAGGGCCATGCCCAGGTCAATCCTTCTCTCGGTACTCCTTGTCTAGGACCTGTGGGCCTCGAGACATGATCTCCTAGTTATCCCTATAAAGTGGGGATAACATCTGGCTCCAACTGTAGAGAACATGAGAATGTCATCATCTCTGGCATAACCTGTAGACCTGCTTGATCTCGAAATAAGTATCATTAACAAAAAGGGGTGGTAATGCCACCCCAACATGCATATATATATATACTAAAATAAAGCAATCAATAAATATGAAGCAAACTACTCACCTGTACTTACCTGTTTGTTGGATGTTGTAGTCAAAGAAGCAGTGAAGCCAATCCATCAACATCCCACAATACCTGCCTTTGTGCTTCATCATAAACCAGAAAAATTTCAAATCAAGCACAAAAATGACATGGGTTAGAGCGTATATCATATCATTGGAAATCATAAAGTCTAACTCATGGAGGCGGGCGGGAGTGATAAAATCCTTCCAAGTCCATCTCTGAGGAAAGTACTCAATCCACTTCAGGAAGGGGTCAAGAAAAGTCCAAGGTTCAGAAAACTGACTCAAAAGATCAGCACACTGGCTACCTAAGACATTCTCATACTGTGAAGTTTGGGAAGGGATTGACAAGGATGTATTAGACAACTGGCAAATTCTCAAGGGATAGTTGAAAAACTGAGAAGATACACTTAAGCTTGTAATATTTAACCAACCCTTGGACTCTAGGGTTTGACCTAGAGGAAACTCAAAACCAAAAACATACTTCCGAACCACAACTCTAGCAACACAACAAAGTATAGTAATCGGAAGTGGTTGGGGAGAATCGTCACAAGGATCCTCCTTTAAGCAAAGGAGGTCCTTACTTGTATTAAGACCTGAGCACAGTGGTGGTTGGTAATTATCTTCATGGAGAGAATCCAAGTGCTCATAAGGGTACTCATAAAAAATCTCAAGGTAAGACTGAAAATCATCAGGAAAACAAGGTACTAGTTCATCCTTGGTTTTTTGAAAGGTACAGGTAAAAATCTCATCTCCATGTTGCCACTGGTCAAAAGTAATCTGTTGTGATAATTGCAAGGGAAACACTTGGAAATGACTCTCAGTGTCATAGATGGGATCCATGTCCTAACCAACTATATCCCACCTATGTCTCCCAACATGTATGAACTCATCAATGTTATCAACAATGTCACTATCTGTGTCATAACACGCAGGGTTTGAAACATTTGAAAATTCATTCTCCTCCTCCTCATTTCTTTCATCATAAAGTAAAGCATCATCAAAAACTAGGGGAGGAGAGCAACTTATTGTTTCTTCTCGTCCAGGGGCTTCGAGGACTTTGGTGTTTTCAACATGTGTTATTGTTTCATCCTCATGGATTGCTTCTTTTTCTTCGATTGTACAACAAGGAATATCCATTTTGTTCAAGGCTTTGATTTCTCCTTCATTTTCTGAATCAAGGAACAAGGTGTCGTCGGTATCCTAAAAAGGGAAACAACTAACCTCATTATCATTCTGTTGTGCAGGAGAAACAGGCTCTTGGATGGTCTTATCAGAAGGAGGAGTGCAGGTCGATATTTCATCATCTTTCTCCTTAATCATGTCCTCATTCTGCTGGTCAAAAACTTGTTCCCTTCTCTCTTGTGGATCTTCAACAAAGGTTTCAAGGGAAACTAGTTTTATCAAGCTGAGAGTGTCCATGGTATGGTCGTTGGTTCTAGAAAAGGAGAGATTCTTTTCAATTTGAATGGCCATGTTGTGAGCTTCTGCAAGTGTTTTTGGATTCTTTTTATTTAGGAGGAAGCTCAAATGCCCCTGAAGTCCATTAGCATAGAGATAAATGAGGTACTTGTCTTTAGGACGATGGATTTCAGGAATCTGGTAAAGCAACCTCTGGAACCTAACCCCAAAAAATATGACAGTCTCATCCTCTGTTTGTTTTATGCATTCAAGACCTTTCAACAATGATTGTATATCTTCCAATTTCATAACCCACATTGTAAGGAAGATTTCTTCAAAATGGTCCATAGATGTGATGTTGGCAGCTGGAAGATTATCATACCATCTTCTAGCCTCTCCATGCAAAGAGGCAAAGAAGAGTTTCATCACCAAATCTTCAGCCTCATCACTGACAGGGCGGTATTGAAAGAAAGCCCAAAATTTGCTCATGTGATAATCGAGATTTTCTCCATCTATGCCAACGAATCTAGGGAGCCAATTTTTATAAAAGGGAGGCATTTGTCTGAGATATCCCACGATTTTACTCATGTCCAAAGGTTTGTAGTTCCCTAGATCCCATTGTGAAGTCATAGTTGGCTTTGTCATTAGTGAAGTCACCAAATAGTTTTCTTGAAACTATCAAAAGATAAGGGAAAACACCCAAACTGCAGTCGCCAGGTAAGCTTGTAAGATAGAAACCATACGAGAAAATTTTACCGAAAAAATGACGTTTGAGGAAGGTTTGACTCAGTGTTCCCCGACAACGGTGCCAAAATGTTATCTCACAGTTTGTAGCTAGGAGTAAAGGCTATAAGGTAGAAGGCCAAACTGGCATAACATGAACCTATCCCACCCAATTTCACCACGATGGGTAGGTTCTTTGTCTTTAGGGAGGTGAGGCCCAGGGGAGACGTCCCTGGTGACCAGGGGTTTTGAAGAGGAAAAAGGTTAATAGGATGAAGATAAGTTTTCCCCCCCTTCACAGATCACCACCAATAAGAAGTTTCGGCTAAACAACCAATAACAAAGTAAAACCCAATGAAGAGTACTTGTTTGGAACAAGACAACAACAAACTGATACTTGCAAGCTTATTTCGATCGATTAGTACTTCATATCAATCAAGAACTATCTTATATTTAATATAAGCAATTTGAAAGTAAATGTTGACGAAGTTAATGTTTACACAATAGCAATGAAAAGATAATGTCACTTCACTAATAAATACTAGAACGATGTGGCATTCAATGTAACCAATCAACACTTTGTTTAATAAATGCTTTAAACCACCGTTCAATTGCTCATAAAGTAAAACGTTGTTGTATTAAAGATGAAATATCCAATGATGACGTCAACAACTTAGGGTTAGTAGGGTTAGCTAGAGCTAGGGTTAGTGTAGTTAGGGTTTCAATTCAAAATCTTTGAGAGTGCTTAGATCAAGTTCTACTTCAATGCTGGAGGTCTTAGGGTCAGTGCCTTAGGGTAAAATCGAGTCAATAAGTGAAGGACACACAAGATGAAGGAGGTAAGATTTCAAGGAATAAAGGGAAGAGTTTTGAGGTGTTGCTAAGGCAAGGCCTCAAAATCAAAACTCTAGGAGAGAGAGGCTCACTCTAGTGTTGCTAAAGCAAGGCCTTGTGCTCTCTCCTCCTTCCCGGCAAGACGACTAGCTCATATGAAGCAAAAAATCAAGACAAGAAGGATTAATGAGGGAGAGTGTTGCTATAACAAGGCTCTTTCATCAAAACCTAAAGGAAAAACGACCCTAAGTGTAGATAACCTAGGCCTGGGACGTCTTCCTCCTCTTGGATTCTAAATGGTACGACTAGCACAGGGGAAAGAGAAACAAGGAGTGTAGCTACAGCTAGGCTCTATTTCTCTCTTTAATGGCTGAAAGTTTCTCTATAATGGGACATGAGACAAGGACCTACTTGTGTGCTTGTCACCTAGGGTTTTGATTCAACAAAATAAATAAACATATGCAAGAAATTAGACTACAACCATTCATTCAAGAGGTTTTGCAGAAAAATACTTACAATTCATCAAGAAATAACCATGCAAACCCTAGTTGTAACACCTTCCTTCAAGAGAAACACCATAAAATGCCAAAAATTGTCTTCCTTCAACAAGTGCGCCTCACTAGAAATCAGCCAATAACCCAAATAGGGCGCTAAAAATCAGACCTCGCTATGAGTGAGTAAGTTGTGATGTTCAAAATGAGAGTGAAAACCCTCAATATATAGTGTTTCAATGACCTAATTTACTTTTTAGGTCATAAAAAGTATGACAAGGCCATAATACCAAAATAATATTGTTTTTACATTAAATGCTAAGTAAAAACCTAATCAAGCAAAATGTGAGACGTCAAGCCCGTCTGAGGGAGACGTTAGCCCTTTCTAGGGCCAGTGCAACATCCAGGAGAAAAACGTTAGCCCTCCTTGGGCTCCTCCAAACTACCACACGTGCCAACCACCCTGTCCATATGCCATATGCTCATGATGATGTCATAAGCCTCCTGGTGACGTCCTGGGTCATCTGGAGCCAATGTTCCACTGCAAGTGGGTCAATCCCCCTAGGTCCAGCTCAGCCAAAGTGCCCCTGATGGAACGTCCTCTTCTTCTCCGGTGCAAAGGCCCAGATCCATATCCATCCCATCTCTCCCCCTCGATGGGGTCTCAACATCCACTTGGTGGGCTCTTCAGCCCCATGGAGGTCCTAACTGGTCATCTCCCCATGTGTACCGGTCCAAATGGTACATGTCCATCGGGCATGGTCCTGCACATCAAAAGCTACGCCCTCCATGGTCTCATCAGTCACAGGGATCATAGCAATGTCAATCACATCTCATCATCAATATTATTAAACATATGCATAAAACCCCTAATACATCAATCAATAGCTCAAAGACATTACAAAAACCTGCAATACAAGATTGGAGAAAAGGACAAGGCGTCCTATTGGGCTAGTGTCCACAAGAAAAGGAAAGTTTCCAGGAAGATCTCATCAAAGCCATGTATGTGAGGTGATGTGGTTAGGGGATTTCCAAACATGTGGGTGCAGTGAGGGCCAAGGATGCATAAGTGTTACCTGTGGGTGCCTTTGTCGAAGGGGAGCTGTAACTGTCATGGATGCATTTTTTCCAAGCCCATTCTTGCCTTTATTCTTTTTATTCTTGTTTTATTCTTTTATTTGCTTTTTTTGTTCAAGAACTAACCAGGGGACACTGCCTTGGCATGGTGACTAAAGCTGACAACGTTACCCACAAGTACTTTCACAGAGATGAGAAGGTTGGCTCGTGATGAGACCCCCTTTCCCTTGGCCATGCAACCAAAGGTCACTGCCCTGGCGTGGTAACCAGATGGTGGCAATGTCATACTGTTTGGTACCCATGGACCTAATAGGTTGGCTCGTGATGAGACCCATTATCCTTTGACTAGGTCTTGTTTTGTTATTTTTCGGGTCCCTCTTGTTTCTTGTTGAGAGGATTTTTACTGCCTTCTCGGGGATCCCTGGGTGAAGCATCTTGAGGTTTTATTTCTAGGCTTTTGTCTTTTACCAACTTCTTTTACTTTCTGGGCCTTTAGCCCCTTCTTCCCACGAGATAAGGTGAAATCCTGCAAATAGGTCAACCCAATGTCCAGACAAGGGGATTGGGATAAATGAGCGGGAGACAAGATGACACAGTGGTGCTATGATGGGAGTGGACGATGGCTTTTCAGAAATTCCCCCAGTGGCAAACCAAGACCTGTGGGCACGGGCTTGCTAGGGCACCTTGTCAATTTCCCCAAGCATGGTCAAGTGGACCAATGTAAGATCCAAACCGTTGTTAGAGATAAAAGGAATCATATGCATATATTTAAAGGTTTCAATGATCAAAAGTGGCACATACCATGATACCTGGGCCAATTACCTCATGGAGCAAGAACCTCTTATGATACAAGATCAAGCCAATGGTGATGGATGTTGTTACTGCTGACAAGACAAGGATGATGAATGAAGAAAAGGTGGGCCATCCATGGCCATGCCCAGGTCAATCCTGCTCTCGGTACTCCATTTCTAGGACCTGTGGGCCTCGAGACATGATCTCCTAGTTATCCCTAAAAAGTGGGGATGACATGTATAATCCAACGAAGCAGATTAAGTAGACAATATGATTGAAGGGTTGTTGTTTCACTTCATGGTTTCTTGATCAATTACGATTCAATTACACTAACTGAATCATTGTTCCTGAGCATTGGAATCATGATTCCTGAGCTTTTTTGAGATTCCCGACTTGAGTGTTGGAGATGCGGAGTGTAACGGATGATGAGAGCAGGAATAAAAGTAAAATGTCGTGACAAAGAGAGGCTATTGTTTCTCTGTAAAAAATAATTTGAATTGTATGCATAGAAGATAAGAGCATGAACTGAGTGAGAAAGTGTAGAGATGAAGAACATAAGCTGGACATAGCAAAAATGGTGAAAAGAGGAAAATGTACGAGAGCCTAGGAGCCTGAGAAGAACAGAGAGAGAGAGCAGATGGAAAGAGACAACAAGTGGAGCCAAGCATGAACATACAGAAGCAGAGCAAAATTGTAGAACATAGAAGAAGTGGTAAGCATTGAAATGTATGTATTGTTGTAAGATATTATTCAAGTATGTTTATAAACAGGGTGGTAGGCTAGTGCTAGGGAGGAATGTGGTCCTTTGTTGATCAAGTTGGTGCTTGAATACTGGGAGTTGTAGCTTCCATCTAGTTGTGGCTAGAAATCAGGGTGGCAGGGTGGTGCTAGGGAAAATGAAGATTTTTATGTGTGCAAGTTGGTGCTTGTATAAGTGGAAGTAGGTGCTTCCATCCATTTGGTGTTGGAGATCATTAGGAGCAAATATGCTTCTTTCTAGTGGGTGCTAAAGAATCTTGAGGGTTGGTGCTCCCTACAAGTTGCAACTTGTTAAAGAAGAGGTTGTAGCCTCATTTTGATTTGGTGCTCAAAGATTGATGATGTACAGAACTTAAAAGACTTACTATCATTCTAATAAGAAGAGGTTTTCTCCCTTTATGAGTTTCCTCATGAATATCTATCTCTGTGTATATCATATGTGTGATTGATGTTTATTATTTCTGCTATTCATGACTTACATAATCTTGATGATCACTTGGAGAACATTAATAATATTTCAATAGGCATAAAATTGTTTAAACACAGTAACAACTGATTCACCCCCCCCTCTCAGTTGTCTTAGTATTTCCAACAGTTTGAGACCAATTCCCACTTACAAAAATTGCCCTCCGTTTTTCTATTTTTCCACTCTTTTATACCCTTCTTTTCCCTCTTCTATACTTAACTAAATTCCCCTTTCTTTTTTCCTTGTACTTTCTCTTTCTGGTAACTTAGTCATTTTTTTGAAAATGTCTTGCTCCATGGGTTGGCGGATTCACGGGTTCACATTTTTATTCATGCTTTTATATCGCGATTCCGATCGAGCGCTTCCCCTTTCCATACCTAGCCACTTTTTCGATTGCGGGTTCCCGCCCAGGCGGTCTCTAAACTGCACTTCCATTTTTTCGTGACCTGCAAACAACACTCCAACTTCTGCGATATTCAAATTCACTTTCCAACTCCCACATCATCCCTTCTTCCGTGTTACACATTTTGCACTCAAAAGTTTCGATACATACAATTTGACCTTTGGGGCCTCACATCTCCTCGAGAACCCTTGTCACCGTATTTTGAAGCTCATCCATCCGCTTTCCACACTTGGCCATTTCTTGGAATCTCTTTCATGGATCGTCGGGTTGGCGGGTTAAGGAAATTTCCAGTTCCTAGTCGTTGTTTCTTGTGCCCGCCACCTTCATACTTCTTTCCAAGTATATGCAATAAGTATACAACTAGTCCAGAAACATGCAGAAAAGATCTTGCCAGGAAATGGGATACATATTACATATTTGAATATATTAGCCCTTATTTTCCCTTTTTTGTACTTAACCAAATTCCCGGTTTGTTTTCCCCTCTACTTTCTTTTTCTAGTTACTTAGTCGATTTTTCTGAAAAATGTCTAACTGCAGGGGTTGGCGGACTCACAGGTTCACATTTGCAGTCATGATTTTACATCATGACTCCGACCGACCGCTTCCCATTCCATACCTAGCCACTTTTCTGATCGTAGTTTCCCGGTCAGGCGGGCTCTAGATTGCACTTCCATTGTTTCGTGACCTGCAAACAACACCCGTACTTTCGCGATATACAAATTTACTATCACACTCCCACATCATACCCTCTTCCGTGTTACACAGTTTGCACTCAAAAGTTATGAGACCTGCAATTTGACCTTCGGGTCCTCACGTCTCCTGGGGAGCTATTGTCGCCCCATTTTGAAGCCCGTGCATACTCTTTCCATACTTGCCCATTTCTTGGAATATTTTTCACGGATCGTCGGGTTGGTGGGTTCATGAAACATCCAATTCCTAATTGTTGTTTCTTGTGCCCGCCACCTTTGCACTTATTTCCAAGTATTCAGTAATCGAGGTTTAATGCTAACATCTCACCATGCCTCCAGGAGACAGTCATACTAACTGTCCCTACACAACTTGTCTAGAAACATGCAGAAAATATCCTGCCAGGTAATGGGATATCTATTGCAAATAACAATATATTAGCGAAAACGAGTCCCACCAATCGTTTCCCTATTCCATACTTACTGACTTTTTCTCTTGTGGGTTCCCGGACAGGTGGTTTGCACTTCCATTGTTCCTTAACCTACAAACAACACCACGACTTTCGTGATATACAAATTGACTTTCGGACTCCCACATCATCCCCTCTTTCGTGTTACACATTTTTCACTCAAAAGTTATGATACATACAATTTTACCGTCGAGGCCTCATGTCTCCTCGAGAACCCTTGTCAATCTATTTTGAAGCCTATTTGACCGCTTTCCACACTTGGCCATTTCTTGGAATCGCTTTCGCGGATCGTTGGTTTGGCAGGTTCATGAAATTTCCAAGTTCTAGTCGTTGTTTCCTATGCCCACCACCTTCACACTTCTTTCCAAGTATATGCAATAAGTATACAACTTCTCCTGAAACATGCATAAAATATCTTTCCAGGAAATGGGATATCTATTACAGATTTGGATATATTAGCCCTTCTTTCTCCTCTTCTATACTTAACCAAATTCTCATTTCTTTTTCCCCTCTACTTTCTCTTTCTGGTTACTTAGTCGTTTTTTTGAAAATGTCTAACTGTGTGGGTTGTCAGACTCACAGGTTCACATTTGCATTCATTCTTTTATATCGCAACTTCGACCGACCGCTTCTCCATTCCATACCTAGCCACTTTTTCGATCGCGGATTTTCGGGCAGGCAGGCTCTAGATTGCACTTCCATTGTTCTGTGACCTGCAAACAACACCCTGACTTCCGCGATATACAAATTTACTATCGGACTCCCACATCATACCCTATTCTGTGTTACATAGTTTTCACTCAAACATTTTGAGACATACAATTTGACCGTCGGGTCCTCACGTCTCCTGGGGAACTATTGTCACCCCATTTTGAAGCTCGTTCGTGCGCTTTCCATACTTGGCCATTTCTTCGAATCTCTTTCGAAGATTGTTGGGTTGGTGGGTTCATGAAATATCCAATTCCTAATTGTTGTTTCTGGTGCCTGCCACCTTCGCACTTCTTTCCAAGTATGCAATAAATGAGGTTTAATGCTAACAAGTCACCATGCCTCCAGGAGACAGTCATACTAACTGTCCCTACACAACTTGTCCAACAACATGCAGAAAATATCCTGCTAGGCAATGGGATATCTATTACAAATATCAATATATTAGCAAAAATGAATTCCACCGACCATTTCCCTATTCCATAATTACCGAGTTTTTTGCTTGCGGTTTCCCGGACAGACAGGCTCAAGATTGCCCTTGCATTGTTCCAAGACCTGGAAATAGCACCCGAAATTCCTTGATATACATGCAGAAAATATCTTTCCAGGTAATGGGATATCTATTACAAATTTCAATATATTAGTGAAAATGAGTCCGACCGACCGTTTCCCTATTCCATACTTAGCCACTTTTTCGATTGTGGGTTCCCAGACAGACAGGCTCAAGATTTCCCTTCCATTGTTCTGCGACCTGCAAACAACACCTAGAATTCTGCAAATATACAAACCGGCTGTTGGACTTCCCCATCATGCCCTCTTCCGTTTTATGACTTTTGCAGTCAAAATTTCCGAGACATACAGTTTGACTGTCGGGCCCTTACCTCTCTCGAGAATCCCCTGTAACTCTATTTTGAAACTCGTTCGACCGCTTTTCATACTTGGCCATTCTTTACTTGCTCTTCCTCGACCCCGCCACCTTCGCACTTGTTTATAATAAAAAATGTTTATAAAAACACACACACACACATACACACACACATATATATTATAAAGACATATAATTTGACCATCGGGCGCTCACCTCTCCTCTGTGTCCCTTGCAACCCTACTTTCAAATTTGTCCGACCGCTTTTCATACTTGGCCATTCCTTACTTGGTCTTCCCCGTCCCCGTCACCTTCGCACTTGTTTATAAAAACATATA
>ML783785.1:71930-87029 GCA_009831015.1 Picea engelmannii
GACTTAGAGAGGAGAGCAACCTTGATCTTATGTGACAACCAGAGATGCATAAAGATGACAGAGAATCCTATATTCCACGACAGGTCGAAACACATAGAAATCCAATATCATTACATCCATGACATGGTGCAGAGAGGAGCCTTAAAATCTCCAGTACATTAACACGGATGAACAGGTTTCTTATGTGGTGACCAAGCCACTATCTCGTATAAAGTTTGAGTACTTTCGAGATAAGTTTGGTATAGTTCGAAAGGACCCTCCTCGAAAGGGGGAGTAGATGCTGAGATGAGACATCTCTTGCTTCCGACCTGATGGTTGTGACGTAAAGTAAGATGGTGTGATGTGACTAGAACTATGCTTCCAGCTGGATAGTTGTGACGTAAAGCCAGTCTAGTATCTTGCTTCCAACCTGATGGTTGTGACGTAAAGCAGGACGAGTACCTTTCTTCCGACTTGATGGTTGCGATGTAAAGTAAGATGATGTGTGACTAGTACTATGCTTCCGGCTGTATAGCTGTGATGTAAAGGAAGTCTAGTATCCTGCTTCCGACCTGATGGTTTTGACATAAAGCAGGTTTTGTACCTTGCTTCCGACCTGATTGTTGTGACGTAAAGAAAAATGATATGATGATACTAGCACTGAGCTTCTGACTGGATAGTTGTGACGTAAAGATAGTCTAGTATCCTGCTTCCGACCGGATGGTTGTGACGTAAAGCAGGACGAGTATCTTGCTTCCATCTTAAGTGTTGTGATGCAAAGAAAGACGATGAGATGAGACTAGTACTATGCTTCCAGCCTGATGGCTGTGACGTAAAGCCAATATAGTATCTTGCTTCCAGCTTGAGTGTTGTGACATAAAGCAAGACGATGAGATGAGACTAGTATTGTGCTTCCAGCCTGATGGCTGTGACGTAAAGCTAGTCTAGTATCTTGCTTCTAGCTTGAGTGCTGTGGCGTAAAGCAAGACGATGAGATGAGACTAGTACTGTGCTTCCAGCCTGATAGTTGTGACATAAAGACAGTCTAGTATCTTTATTCTAGCTTGAGTGTTGTGACGTAAAGCAAGATGATGATATGAGACTAGTATTGTGCTTCCATCCTGATATCTGTGACGTAAAGCTAGTCTAGCATCTTGCTTCCAGCCTGAGTGCTGTGACGTAAAGAAAGACATTGAGATGAGACGAGTACTGAGCTTCCAACTTGACAACTTTGACATAAATCCAGTCCTGTATTATGATGAGCCAGCCTCGTGTTGTGATGATGATGTATCATTTTTTATACTAATACATAGTGATGCAGATGATGATGGAATTTCTTTGAGAATGACGATGTTGCCGATGAAGAAAACTTCCGATGATTTATAGATACGCCAGTCAGTGTTCCAAGATGATATTGATGATGTTGTCCTCTCACCCACTTGATG
Organism: Picea engelmannii; assembly: GCA_009831015.1. Lineage (NCBI taxonomy): Eukaryota > Viridiplantae > Streptophyta > Pinopsida > Pinales > Pinaceae > Picea > Picea engelmannii. The sequence continues at coordinate 73,355 of ML783785.1, forward strand.
TTGTTGATGATAAAGGCCTCTCTCTTTCACATGATGTTGCTGAAGAATACCCTTCTTGTTAAGGGGGAGTGTTAAAATAATGTAACTGCAAAGTGTATTATTATTATTATTATTTGATATATTATTCATTGGATCAGTCCCCATTGTGGATTGATCATGTCGGTTATTATAATGGACCAAATCCCCTTTTGCGGATTGGTCAAAAGATAATTGTAATAGGTAGAATAAGAAGTCGGCCCCATAAAATATTAAAGGGGCGCTGAATTATAATAAAGGTGGTTATAACCACCCAGTTGGAGAAGTTGGCCCTGCCAGTGAAGAGACACTTCACATGTGCTAGTCTAATACAAATAAGGAGGCTAGCGCCTCACTTAGACACAACTCACTTGCTCATTTTGAGAGACAAGTTTCGGAATTGCAGAAGAAGGAGAGAGAGTGGCACATCTTTGGGAGAGGAACTTCTATTTTAGTTTGAGTTATCTCTTGGCATTGTATTGGCTATCTATAATAAGAAAGTTTTGCTGGGTTTTCTTCCCCTAGAGGGTTTCCCAGGATAAATGTTGTGTCTATTGTGATTGTGTATTTCTCTGTGATCTTGTATTATGCTATTGTTATATATTGAAATGCAAAGAACTATAATAATGGCTTAAACATTAACAAATTCCACATAATGGAATGTTTGGATTTTCTTCTGAATTTTGAGAAATATTGATCTTAGATGAGTCTTATTTGGAAGAGTTTTTAATCGAGCATGCCTCCCTATTGTTGAATCTGAGCAGATGGAGGAATTCCACATAATAGAATGCTTGGATTTTATTTTAGTTCTAAGAAATATTGATCTCAGACGTGTGTTACTTGGAAGAGTTTTCAACTGAGCATGTATGATGATGTTTTTTGAGTCACCTAAGACTGACATTGTGAGTGCCATGTGAGTTGGTCAAAGATAGGCCCTAGTAGAGTGCATATGCTTCAACTTTATTATCAATGTCTTGACCAATATTCCAAGCGAATGTGAACTTGATGTTTCCTCTAGGGTCATAGAGTACCCCACGAGCTCCTGTCACCCCATATTTTTGCATTGTTCTTAAAAGTAGTTAAAATATATGGTTTAGAATTAGAATCAGATTACTTCATTTATTTGTATTTTCATAAAATTGTTTAATGCTTCATAATGTTTGTCTATGTTTTTTTATTATGATAAATTTTGAAAGGGGATCATTTATGAGAGGATGTGATGATTATTCTCTAACTTTTAATCTTGTTACATGCTGCGGTGCCTCATAGCTACAAATGGTGGAGGGAAATTGTTCCTTATGACAATCCCCCAATATGTCCCTAGTTGGATGTTAGACTGCACATATGCAAGGTTTTTAAAGTTACATAAGGAGGGTCACCCCCTTCAAATTATTAATACATTTACCATGTCTATCTTGTTGGTATTGTTTTGGCTTTTTTCTTTATTTAGGTTTTTTTTATTGTATGTTGTAGTGAAATTCTTGTCTACATTATTATTACTTTATACATTTAGACATTTATCTTTCTTTTTATTTACAAATAATTTTTACTACATTGTCTAATCATCATTGTTTTGTCATGATTTCATAGAAACTAGAAGCAAGGGTTGATTCAAAACCACAACCAACCATTCACACTAGAAAACTCATAACCAATTATTGTTTAAGTCAAAAACAATATGTGATAAACATTCTTCACCATGGAATGCCCAACCTTCCAATACTTGAAATCAAAGATAAGTTGAAGAGGCTATATGGTGTTAATGACCTACAAATAATTTGTGTCTATGGTTTTTGCACACAAGGTCCATGATCCACATGAGTCAACATCATCTATGACACCTCAGTACAATCCAACCATAAACTTAGCTATATTGGGAAAAACAAAAAAGAATGCAAATATAGGGATAAGAAAATACATGGAACTAAAAGGTGGGGAGAATAACACTCCATCCCACAACCACACTATCTAGAACCGATTATCTCTTATTATTGTATTCTTACTTTGTAATATTATTACTTTGTAATATTTTATAATAAAAAAATTACAATTCATATAATTTTATATTATTATTATTACGAGCACGCAAAGTAAATAAGGTAAATAAAATACCGCCTCAACAATAAACTCCATCACCAACTATTATACACTAGGGGGCTCTATTATTATTTTTTTATACTTATAAAAATACAATAATTTTAATCATATCATTTTGTTATTTTATAAACACATATTAAAAAATCATATTCATTGGTTTATTACTTATAATAAATATTAATTCATTAATTTCTTGTTTTTAAAGTTTACAGTAAATTTAACTATATTATTTGTTTAAAAAATAATAATTTATTTCTCTACTCTCCTTTCCTCTCTTCTTTTACTATCAACAATTTAATAGGTTTATATTTTAAAATTAAGATAAACAACAAATATAATAAACTAAAAACTAAAATAAATAATAAATTATAATATAGTAATAATATACATCAATTTAAATTTTGATAAAACAAATTATGAGAAAATTACAATAAGCTAAAAAGATAAATTAAATAATATAATAATAATATATATCAATTTAATGTTTGATAAAAAAATATTGAGAAAATTATAATAATATATATTGATTTATATTTTCATTAAAATAAATATGGACAATACTGATTTGATTTTTTCCTCATAATAATATAGAATAATTTTAATATTAATTTAATTTATGAGTAAAATACTTTAATAAAATTAACAATATTTATATTTTAAAATAATATATTTTAATTTAATTTTTTCACTATAATTTTTTATAATTTTTTTTATTACAAACAATTTAATATTTATTTTTTAAACTATAATATTTTAATAATATATTTTAATTTAAGTTTTTCTCTAATATATATATATATATATATATATATATATATATATATATATTTTATTATAAATAATTTAGTATTTTATTTATTTATTTTAGAATTATTCTAAGGAATAATATTAATTTAACTTATGAGTAAAATACTTTAATAAAATTTAAAGTATTTATATTTTAATAATACACTTTAATTTAAGTTTTTCAATATTTGTTTTTCAACTCTTTTATTATAAATAATTTAATATTTTTATATTTTAGTCCAAGATAAATAATAACTAAAATAAACTAAATAATAAATTATATTTTAAAAGAATAATAAATTTTAATATAATAAATAATATATATTAATTTAATTGTTAATTAAAAAAATATGAACAAAGTAATGGTAATTTTTTTTTTTAAATATTTAATTTTTTACTTAACTTTAAAATAAAAATAAAAAACAATATTAATTCAACTTTAAATTAAAATACTTTAATAAAATTTACAATTTATTTATATTTATATTAATTATTAAGATATCATTTTTTATTTTTCAAACTCAAATAACATAAATACAATTTGTATAGGGATTTGAAGAGGGAAGAAGTGTGAAGAAATTAATGACAATGATAGGAGTAATTTCATAACAAAAAAAAAATCTAAAAACTTATGCTATGTATTTTGTTAGTAAAAATTTGACTTCTACATAACATAATTATACTACTAGTGAAAAAGAATTTTAATTTATATTATTAATAAATTTTGACACTTTATCACTTGATATGAAGTTTTTGTGCATAATGACTATTTTGTTATTAGGTATTTCATGAATAAACCAATAACAAATGGAAAAATAATGATATGGATTTTACTATTACAGTAATTCAATATCACCATTTTAGACAGGTCAAAAATAAAATAGGGTTGCAGAGTTTTTGTCGAGTAAATTAATTAACTTGATTGTTGAGCATTAATCATCAATCCAGGAGCGTAAGCTTAGAGGTGCCAACATTGTATGTGCAGGGACTAGGACAAGCATGACTCTCTCATCTATGAAAAGAACATGAAACTACACTAGCAAACAAGTTGAAGTTAAAAAAAATAAGACCCTATAAGATCTTGAGGAACTTTTCAAGTAATGCTTATGAAATAGAGTTACCACCAGATATTGGAATATCTCCAATATTCAATGTTGCAGATCTATATCCTTACAAATAATTTGGAGCAGAAGATGGAGATGATAGTGACATTATTAAGTGCATGAAGCAACTACCTACAACAAAGAAGTTGGAGATGGAAATAATTATTGACTAAAAGGTTGCTAAGAAAACTAGAAGAAAGGAGTATTATGAATATTTGGTCAAGTGGAAATATCTTCCTGATGAAGATGCAACTTGGATGAGTGCTGCAGAAATCTTGAAGACCTAATGGAAAGGAGTCCATGAACAATTATGTTCCAAGGGAGTCTGATGCAAGAGCATCAAATGAAATCTTGAATTTTGACCCTAGGAGGGTCAAAACATTTACTAAGGGGGATTGGTTCTCTTAATTTTAAATTTTAATTATAACATATAGCTCGAGAGACCTCTAGAAGATGTTTAGGTCGAATTTGTTGTATTAAGTGTAATTTTATTATTGATTTTTAGAACATAGTGAGTAATTTAAGGGTTTGTTGAGATTTGGCCAGGTTTTGGTTGTTAGATTCGTATGAGTGCTCATTCGAGCTATATCATTGTGTAATTTATGAGGTTGTAGGGGTTGGAGAGTGTGAGGTTATGTGTGTATTGATTTTAGAGAAATATGAGACAATTCATCTTGAGTTCTGGGATTAAATTAATAAAGTCAGGGTTTAAGTTCATCTATGGTGTTTTATGTCTCTTATTTCAATTTTGATTTAGATCCCCTTCTCCAACAATCAATTGAAGGAATCTGTAACTTCGATTTTCCATTTGATAATGAGTTTGTAGAGAAATTTGTATGTTACAGGTTCGACAACCCTCGACAGTTAGATCTGGAGCGAATGTATTTTGGTCGTCAGATCGTACTGTATAGAGGATTGAGTCTCGATCGTTAGATCCAAACCAAAGGAAAAATCAAGAATTCAGATCGTGCTTCATCTTGCACAAACAAACTATCGAGGTTGATCTATGGTTATTGATCATATTTAGATCAACAATCCTCATTCATAGTTGACCGAGTAGACAAATTGAAACTAACACCATTTGATCGTGATCAAGATAATATCCAATGACAGATATCATTCATAGCATAAATTGAAGTCGCTTGATCGTTAATTACCTGGAGATTACATGCTTTAGATATGGACCGTTAGTTGATTTGGTGACGTGTCATTCCAGGATTAATGCGCAAAGTGAACATGTTGTTAACTTGCCACCATGTTGAGATGCACAGACCATTGATATTAATGGTTGATTAAAACACAACCCTCAGATCATCCTTTCATTGGACGACTATTTGGGCCTTTGATCATGACAAAGAACGAAAGATATAGGGCTAGGATTGAACGTGGGCTTAGACCAGGGTCACACCATTCATCCATATGTAGAAAGAACTAAGCCTCGACCCAACGATCTATTTATTAGACCACAGATCCAACCCTTGGTCTTAATGACACCAGAAGGGAAACAAAACTTCTTAGAACAGATGGCACCATTGAAGCATTGGTCCAGCTAGGCTATCAAGTGGTATCAGAGCTAGTTGAGTATTGTCTTCAAAAACCATGATGCCTAGACGAGGTAGGACACCATTGGGAGCAGTTGCAGAGTTGCAGAATGAACTAAGGAGAGTTTAGGCTAGGATGGAAACCATGGAAGAAAATTAGAGGAGATAACCTGACACAGGAGATGTCAGTGAAGATGAAGACACAAGCTCTAGTGAAGAAGGAGAATCCCCAAGAGGTGAGACAGTTCTAGAATACCGTGGTTTTTTGCATAGATACATTCAAACAAAAATGGAGTTTCTAGACATTGCCTCATTGGGTACGAATTATAGATATGTTGTCAAGATCGAGCAGAAATTTAAGCAGAAGAGGTGAGAGTTTAGATCTACAAACTCTTCACAACCAAAGTAGGGAAAAAGTGGCCCCAACCCACACATAAAGGGATAGAGCAAATATGGTCATGCTCAGGACAAGCAAGACAACTACTTCAATAAGGCAAGCAACACACCATGATTCAGATTTATCATAAGTCTCCCCATCTCCCATGGGAGCTTGACGCAATGGGGACCATTTCTTCCTAAGGGGGGAGGAATGATCTAGATGGATCTCGGTGGCCATCCACCTTTTCCACTGAATCACCATTTTGAGCCTGTGGTTTTGATAAACCGTGATATTCACCCTTTTGATGGTAAATGGAATGTAATGTCATCTTCATCTGTTAATTACATACATCATGTAATGATTTCCTAGTGGTCTTATGTACATGCCTATAACATAGCGCTAATGCACCAAATCCCATTAGAACTCTACAGTTAAGCGCGCTCAGGCTAGAGTAGTATTGGGATGGGTGGCCTCCTGGGAATTCCTAGTGTTTTACATGCCTATGGCATTTTATAAACTTAGTCCAATTTATCTCACATGCATCAAGGGAATTGTTCTCCTCTCACCCTCTAATATATAATTGAGGTGAAGGAGGCCCTTTAAGCATGCAATGGACTGTGATGTAAATCTTGTTGTGAATGAATCGTAGCCAACATCTCTTTCTTTTCAGAGATAGGTTGTCCCATTATGCCAGTTTGTGTTCTTCTACAATGTTTTTCTCTCTTGTTCATTAATAAAAGTTGGTTTTCACTATATTTCTTTGTTCTTTGCATTATCTCTGTGTATTTCCTTGTTATATATTGGTTATATTTTTGTCTTCACGTCATTCTCAAAATAATCTGGATCAACAATTGTTGAAACTGATTACAGAGGTAGGATCCATAACTAAAATGGAAGTTCCAATGTATGAAGGGAACTCAAATGTTGAAGAATTGCTTGATTGGCTCAATACAATGGACAAGTATTTTGATTATGAGGATATAGATGAAGAGAAGAAAGTCAAGCATGCTAGAACTAGGCTGAAAGGACATGCATCCTTATGGTGGAATGAGTTACAGGATGATAAGAGAAGAAAAAGCAAAACCAAAACTAAGAGTTGGGATAAAATGGTATCCAAATTCAAGGCCAAGTTTATGCCAAAAGACTATCAGTTGAACCTGTTTAGAAAATTGTAGAATTTGAGACAAAAGGGTATGTCAATGAAGGAATACACTAAGGGGTTCTATAGACTGAACATTAGAACATGTCATGTAGAAGATGATGTAAAGAAAGTTTCCAGGTATATAAATTGGATAAGGTATGAAATCCAAGATGAAATTAGTCTCCTAACCATGAGGACAATGGAGGATGATTAACAAGTAGCTTTGAACGCAAAGGAGAAATCAACCAGAAAGAAAAGTCAAAGAAACATAGGAAGAAGCTCAAATATAGGAAACAAATTGTCGAGGGAAAGATTTCCAAATATGAAAGAGGAAGCATGAAACTCTAGTAGTCCATCACCCAGAGGAGGAGAGTCTAGAGGAGGAATATACTTCTCAAGTGGCATAGGTAGAGAAAGAGAGACCAGGTGTTATATATGTGGAAATACGAGGCATATGTCTTGAGATTGTCCTGAAAATTAAGCAACAAATTCAAGGGGAACTCACATTGCAGAAGCTCAAGAGAAGGCATTAGAAACATAGGTAAAATAAGAGACTCCTGAAGTTGGAGAGTCACTTATGTTGAAGGGAGTTATGATTAAAGTAGAGAAGGAAACTCATGCAACTGCATAGAGAAAGAATTTGTTCAGGACCATGTGCAAATCAAAGGGAAAGGTATGCAATATAGTCATTGATAGTGGCGATATTGATAATTTGGTCTCTACAGAAATGGTGGAGAAATTAATACTACAAAATGTGCCACATCCTACTACATATAGGGTGTCTTGGTTGCAAAAGGGCCATCAAATTTTGGTAAGTGAAAAATGTAATGTAGAATTTCAAATTGGTAGTTATAAGTATGGAATTTTTTGTGATGTTATGCCCATGGATGTTTGTCATGTCTTGTTGGGAAGACCTTGGCGGTATGACATGAAAGAAATACATGATGGGAGAAAGAACACATACACCCTTGAAAAGAATGGACATAAACATGTACTACTACCACTGAAAGATGAAGGAACTAAGGAGGAAGTTGGTCCAAGTGCTCATGAGTGGAAGATAACTCTTGCAGAAAGTCAAAAAGGAAGAAGAGGTACAATTTGTTGTTGTTGGTAAACCAAAAGTAATTCTCACTAGCACTACTATAAATGATCTACCTGTTGAAGTACACAAGTTGTTAGATGAGTTTGTTGACATACTAGTTGATGAATTACCAAATACTTTACCTCTTATCATAAGTATTAGTCATCATATTGATATGAGTCCAGGAGCTAGTTTTCCAAATAAAGATGCATACAGGTTGACAACAAAAGAAAATGGAGAAATCAGAATACAGGTTCCATAGATGTTAGACAAAGGGTTGATCAGGGAGAGCCTGATTCCTTGTGCAATTGCCATGGGGCTGAGCCCAAATAAGGATGGTGGTTGGAGGATGTGTACAGACTCTAGAGCAATCAACAAGAAACCAATCAGGTATAGATTTTCCTTACCTAGAATGGATGATTTGATGGATTGTTAAAGTGGATAAAACTATTTTTCCAATATAGATTTGAAGATTGGTTATCACCAGATAAGGATGAGAGTAGGAGATGAGTGGAAGACAACCTTCAAGACAAATGAGGGACTGTATGAATGGCTTGTCATGCCTTTTGTCTTGACAAATGCTCCAGGCACATTCATGAGATTTATGAATGAGGTACTCAAATACTTCATTGGTAAGTTTGTGATTGTTTATTTGGATGGTATCCTTGTTTACAGTAGGACTAAATAAGAGCATTTGAGGTGTTTGAAATTGGTGTTGAAAAGGTTGCAACAAGAGAAAATTTTAATAAACCTAAAGAAGTGTTCCTTTATGAAGACAAAACTGGTGTACTTGGGAATGGGGATTTCTCAAGAAGGGTTGAAGATGGATCCAAAGAAGGTAAGAGCTATAAAGGAATGGCCTTCTAAAAAATATGTTTATGAGGTAAGAAGATTTCATGGGTTGTCAAGCTTCTATAGGAAATTTATCAGAAATTTTAGTTGTATTTGTGGTCCTATAGTGGATACTATAAGGAAGGAGAATCAATATTTTAATTGGACAAAAGAAGCTGAAAAAGGATTCAGATTGTTAAAGGAGAAGATTACAGAGCAACCTATTCTAGTTTTACCATATTTTCAAAGACCTTTTCAAGTTAGATGTGATGCAAGTGGGGTAGCAATTGGTGTTGTCCTAAGCCAATAAGATAAACTTGTTGCTTATTTCAGTGAGAAGTTGAATGATGCCAAGAAGACATATTAAACTTATGATAAAGAATTTTATGCAGTGATATAGGCTTTGAAGAAATGGAGGCATTACCTTATGCCTAGGTAATTCATCTTCTATACTGATAACCATGCTTTGCAGTTCATAACCAAGCACACGAAATTGAATCAAAAGCATGCCAAATGGGTAGAATTCATGCAAAAGTTCACTTTTTTTATTAAACATATTAGTGGACATGCTAACAAGGTTGTATATTCTTTGAGCAGGAGGTGTTTAATTTTGCAGGAACTTCAAGTAAGCACATTGGGATTTGAACATCTTGAAGAAATGTACAGAGAATATCCAGACTTTAAAGCGGCTTATGAGGCATGTGAAGATCCAATGATGGGAGATAGGAGTCCTTGGTTAGAATATGGGATACAAGAGGGATTGTTGTTCAAAGGAAGTGAGCGGTGTATTCCTAGGTTTTCAATGAGGGACAACCTACTGAAGGAAAAACATAGTGGAGGACTAACTGGTCATTTTGGTCATGACAAGACATTTTCTCAATTGAATTCTTCTTATTTTTGGCCAGGTATGAGGTCTGATGTACAAAGGTTTGTCAATAGATACATAATTTGTCACTATGCTAAAGAGGAGAAAGATAATGCAAGATTGTATCATCCATTACCTATACTAGACAAACACTAGGATGCCATAAGCATGGACTTTGTTTTAGGCTTGCGTAGAACAAAAGGAGGAAGTGATTCAATATTTGTAGTTGTTGATAGATTTTCTAAGATGGCACACTTTATACCCTGTTTTAAAACTAGTGATGAAACACACATAGAAGATTTGTTCTTTAAAGAGATTGCGAGGTTGCATGGATTGCCCAGAAGTATAGTTTCAAGTAGATACAATAAATTCACTGGACATTTTTGGAAAACCTTGTGTAGGAAGCTTGGCACAAATTTACTATTTAGTTCAACATATCACCCTCAGACTGATGGACAAACTGAAGTAGTGAATAGAAGTTTGGGTAATTTGTTGAGAATTTTAGTTAGTGAGCATAAAAACCAATGCAATCAAGTTTTTCTACAAGCTGAGTTTGCTTATAATGACTCACCCAATAGGAGTACAAGTAGGAGTCCATTTCAAATAGTGTATAGAATGCATCCAAGAGGTATTTATGAGCTTAGAGATTTGGACAAGGAAGAAGTAAGAAGTGCAAATGTTGAAGATTTTGCAGAAGACATGCAAAGATTGCATGAACAAGTCAAGGAACAATTACAAGGCAACACTCAAAGCTACAAGCATAAGGTAGACTAGAAAAGAAGGGAAGTTAATTTTGAGATTGGAGACCAAATATTGGCACACCTAAGGAAGGAGAGATTCCCAAGGGGAGAATACAATAAGTTTAAGTTAAAAAAAATAGGACCCTGTAAGATCTTGAGGGAGTTTTCAAGTAATGCTTATGAAATAGAGTTACCACCAGATATTGGAATATCTCCAATATTCAATGCTGCATATATGTATCCTTACAAAGAATCTAGAGCAGAAGATGGAGATGATAGTGATATTATTTAGTGGATGAAGTAGCTACCTACAACAAAGAAGTTGGAGATGGAAATAATTATTGACTAAAAGGTTGCTAAGAAGACTAGAAGAAAGGAGTATTATGAGTATTTGGTACCTAACTCGAACAATAAACCAACTTAACCTCTTCATAATGTTGAGTTGCAAACATTCCCGAAATATGTTATTTCTCTTGTTCCATTACATGAGATTCAACTAAGGTCAGGGAAATTTTTGGATAGACAGAAGCCTTTAGTAGTTGTCCGGGAGAAAGAAGAAGATGAAACTCCCAACCCGCCCATGGATGAAACTAAGTGGGAAGATTTTATTATTCCCAAAGATCAATAAAAAAAGCTTCCCCGAAGTGAATCTTCGCAAACTACAAAAGCCCCTCCCTATCCAGAGAGATTAACAATCGAAAAACCAATGATTCGACTTGAATTTGACATTATAAATTAATTAAAGAATATTTGTGTCAAAATTCCCCTATTACAAGACATAAAGGACATTCCAATTTACAGAAAGGCAATCAAGGAATTGTGTATCAAAAATCCAGGTACTAAATATAAAGATCCTCCAATAGTACATCTGATAGGAGAGTTGTTTGAATACATATGAGAGTAGTCTAGGGTCACAAAGTATGCAAACCCAGGGAATCTCATGGTAACAATAACCATTAATAAGATTCTCATAGGAAATACTCTCATAGACATAGGGGCATCCATTAATGTTATGAATGTCACTACCTTAGAATAATTACAGTTGGAACACTTCCTTAGACCTACCCCAACTATTTTGGAATTAGCAGATAAGACAAAGGTTATACCTGAAGGGATCTTGGATGATATCATAGTCACATTAGCATTATGGGAATATCCGGTAGACTTCCTTATCATTCATTCAAAGGATCCTGCTAAAGGGCATCCCTTTATCTTGGGAAGACCTTGGTTGGCCATAGCCAATGCATTTATTGGTTGTAGAGAAGGTGAAATGACTATCTCTAATGGACTTTCTATGAATAAACTTACCATATACCCACCAACTCAACCTGTTATAGAGAATCTATGGTGGCTTGAGTGTCCATATGAGAATGAAAACTGGGAAGAACCTGTGCTGCTTAGTGATCACTCCTGGGCACTTCAGGAGCAAAAAACAGAGAATGTGCTAAATCTATTCATTTATGCAATAACATGTGTTGATTTTCCTCAATATTTTCCCCACTTTGAGTATATGTTTGGTGAATAATTTCAAGAACAATTGGACACATCAACTCTATCTTCAACATCTTTTATATTTGAGATAGATGAATATTCCTTATCTTATACCATGCCGTATGAGATTAGTCTTGGAAAATTCCTACATATCAATTCCGGACTAGATGCATATCAACAAGAACAATTAGTGAACGTCCTTAAAGACCAATCATGAGAATTTTCCTAGGAATATATCGATTTGAGGGGTATACACCCTGACACATGCATTCATCATATATATACCTAGGCATAAGTAACACCTGTTAGGAAACCTTAGAGAAGGATGAATCCGACACTAAAAGATATAGTAAAGGAAGAAATACAAAAACTATTGATTGTTAGTTTTATTTATCCAATTTATCATAGCAAATGGGTATCCCCGCTTGTAGTGGTTCCAAAGAAAGCAACTAGAAAATGGAGAATTTGTGTTGACTTCTAGGAACTTAATAAGGACACTATTAAGGATTATTTTCTTCTTCCCTTCATTGACCAAGCCTTGGATACCTTGTTAGGAAAACGATACTTTTCCTTCCTTGATGGATATAGAGGATACAATCAAATTCCGATAGCACCCGAGGATTAGGGAAAGACTACTTTCACTTGACCTTGGGGCACTTATGCCTATAGGGTCCTACCATTTGGTATGTGTAAAGCTCCTGCCACATTCTGACGAGCAGTATTAGGGATATTTGTTGATCTCATTCATGACTGTGTGGAAGTGTATATGGATGATTTTACATTATATGGTAATACTTTTCAAGAAGCCCTAGACAACCCGAGGAAAGTTCTCATTAGATGTCAAGATATGAATTTATCCTTAAGTCATGAGAAGTGTAAAATGTTATTGACTGAAGGACTAGTCTTAGGGCATCGTTTTTCATCTGAAGGGATTAAAGTGGATCCTGCTAAGATTGAGGTAATTGTCAAACTCCCACCTCCAAAGACTCAAAAAGAGGTGAGAAGCTTTCTTGGACATGTTGGATACTACCAATGATTCATTGAAAATTTTACAAAGATTGTCGCACCAATGTTTGGATTGCTTACAAAAGATGTTCACTTTTTGTTGATTAAGGTTGGTTGTCATTGATGTCAACCCTTGAAGAAATCCCCGTAGCACAAAGGTTTGGGTAATGGAACCAATATTGTTTGATGTAAATATGACTCATTATCGTTTTTCCATGGTTGAGAAGAAGTAAATATGGATGAACTCCAAAGTCGTCCCCTTATGGTGAAATCCCTCACGGGAAGACGCTTTGTGGAGTAAGAGAACCCATGATTAATTGTGTAATAATGAGATGAAGGAAAGTGAATTTTCTATGGAAAATATCCTAGATAGATAGTGCTTTTCATGTCATTTCCGGTGGTATGTGGAACGTCACATAATTCCTCACGGTTAGAGAGTTATGGCCATGAGAAGTTCGAGACCCCAGGTTTGGGTAATGGACCCAAGTTTGTTTGATGGGTAATGGTATGAGTTATGACATATTTTCAGATAATACTATTCTATATGGATAGTACATGTCATGCCATTTCTGGTGGTATGTAGAACGTCACATAACTCCT
>ML783785.1:87079-99085 GCA_009831015.1 Picea engelmannii
AAAATAAATTATTTCAATAATAAATTTCATGGAGAAATTAGAAGTGGACCCAACCCTAAAATAAGGAAAGTGGGCCAAGTGACCTAGAAGATGTTTTTAAGGAAGCTACTTGGAAAGTATAAATAAGAGGAAAGGCTCTCTCATTTGAATTACACTTGAGAATATTGAATATATATAGGTGTCCGAGGTAACCGAATTATATCTAAGTCGAAATTCTGAGGAAAGTGAAGAAAAGAAGGCCGAAATGCAAGGAAGGATAAATTCTTTTGATGGTGCTTTCTAAGGTATGTTATTTACAGGTCATTTCACCATTTTTGCTATAACTTTTTTTCTATAATGATTAAGATCCTGAAATTGCTATGAAAGTGAGAAAACATATCCAAGTATCTGTGGTAGAAACTTTAGCTTGTGGGTCGTTGTATTTTGGGAGTTACCCTCCATATACAATAGGGTTTGTGATCAGTCCTGAAACTAGTTAAAATCAGGTCTTTCGGGTAAAAACATCATAACTTCTTCATAAGAGATCCAAAATCAGTGAGACCAAATGTGTTGGTTAGGGTACAGTCTTTAGTATGTTTTCTAATAGTTTCAAATCAATACATAAAATATTTTGTGTTGGGCATGCTCTACAAGGTCGCTCTCTAGAATAAGCAAGAACTCAGCAAGGTATGCCATTTTTGCTATAACTCCTTTTATGAGAGGTTTCAAGTAGTGACACTTGGGGGAATTGCATAAAACACACTGAATAACATTATGTATCAGTTTTAGATATTTATACATTACAGGTTCAAAGTTATGATTACTTCAAGTTAGGGTTGTTGACTAATCCAAAACTAGGCATGTGAGACTAAAGAAAAGTTTGATGAAAATGCTAGTCTCTTGTTTCGCGACTCAGCATACTAATCTCTCATAAACTTGTCTTCAAAGTTCCGAGTTGCGATATGGCAAATAAATTGATTATAAAATTAATGATGCTCCAAATTGCGATTACTGATAATTAAGCCAAAATCGGTCTTCGCGATCTCGCGAGTTGGGGACTCAAAATGTTAAAAGAAAATACACGAAGTAGCGAACGACAAGAAGTTGATTAACGTTGGTAAGATTTGATAATTTAAGATAAGGCAAGATATATCCCGTGCCCCGAGGCCTGCACGTTTCCCGAGGTAGCCATCTCTCTCCCTACTTCGACTAACTGTCAAAACCGCCAGAAATTTATGGAAAAATAGGGTAAATCCACGCATATAAGATTGGATTTAACGCAATAAATTTGTTTCTAATTACTATTTGACAGGCTTATTTCGAAAAGTACCGAATTTTCAAATATATATAAGAGTTTTCATTTTATTATAATGAACGCATTTTCATAAGCACGCAGAGCTCATCATTTCCGAGTAAACTAATTTCTGCATGTATACGCAGTTCTATCGTAGAAGGGCGAAAACGCAAGCTTCAGCTATGGTTCCACGGAAAGCAGCAAAGGCGAATGTCGAGGTCGCAGGGCAAGGCTCAGATAATGTCTCCGACACTTCGCCCCGGAGTGTCGACACAGTCCCTAGCTGGTCGTTTGTTTCAGACATTCTGCAATCGAAGTTGGTGAATTATTCAGACTAAGACGACAATGAAAAGGATGACCTGAACACTAAATACAAGATAGTTGTTCAATCCGGAATGCACAGGGTGGCAACCAGACCACAGTTTCTCCCATATTACGATATGATCCGATGGGCGTTGGATCACATAGACCTACCCACCAGAAATATCGTGAATGACCAGATGGTCACGGTCGGGACTTTTAGGCCGGAGCATATCCAAACCATGTATAAGCTTCCAACGACATCTGAGTACACATATGAATTTGAATTCCTGGAGAAGTTCAAAGAAAATGAGTGCACAGAATATGATAAAACCATGCCCGGTTTGATAAAGGATTGGGTTTCGCGCTCTGCGAAATTCAGAGAAAATGACCAGGGCGTTTATTCCATCGCTTCACTGGAGCCATAGTATAAGTATGTGGCAATGATGACATGCCGACTATTTGGGAGGGATGACACATCACATTTCTTCATTGCGTGGGTGCCTCTCATGTTTCGGGTCGCATAAGGTTGCTCGTTTAACTGGGCAAAGATACTCTCGGACAGTTTGGCCAACCGAGTCACAGAGTATCGGGAGAAGAAGGCAAGTGGGAGACTGTCCTCATTTTTCATGTCTGCATATATTATGGACGTGGTATGTTCCATGACACCATTCCCCTTGATGAGCTAGGCTTGGAATCTAGCCCAAGAAAAACCCATACATGTGTATCACAAAAAGCTGTGGGAAAATAAAGCAGACAATTTCATATACGAAATTTTCAACTGGGTGATGGTGCCCCTGCATATCGCCATTTTTGGTAACCCACCACCTCGTATCTCGGACAACATCGCTGCAAATCTGAGTGGTATAACGGACTGGTATGTGGAGGCAGAGTTCTCCTACTTCAGAGTGTTCGGGGCCGTCGTTCCCCCGCTTGCACTACCATTGTTCATCCCCGACAAGCTAGCTTGTCGCGAGCTCGCCCGACAAACAATGATTGGCGGGGTGAGTAAAGAACTCAAAGAATATTCAAATAAGGTATGGCCGTCTTTTCCCATTCGGATAAATTCTTATTCTTTATTGGATTTCGGGTGTGCCAAAGCCGAGGCTGCAGCCCTGGAAGGCTTGAAGTTGGTCTCCATCGAGTATAAAAAACATGATCCCCAGAAAATTGTGAGCAACCATTTAGCTAATTGTGGGCTAAAGAGGTTTGAACATGAGTTTTCACCCCCGGATGACATTTTCCGAGGGGCGAGGTCTTATGAGGAAGTGTTGGCTTGGATCCGATCCTTAGCACCTGAAGACACAGCCTCTGTATTGAAATTTCACGAACACAGACGACGTTGTCTCCCCGCTGTGTTGCGAGGAGGGAGTCAGGGTGTTTCTGAGATGGAACCGAAGGATACTGAAGGCCCTAAAGATGCAGCTCCTGATTCGGGAAAACGCCAGGACAAGGGGAAACAAACGAAGAGGCCCGAAGCAGAGGCACAGACTCTGGACTCGCCAAAGAAACAGAATCCGAAAACTGAGACAAAGACCCCTGAACCTTCGAAGAAGCAGGACCCGGTCGACACCCCAGGAAAAGTAGCAAAACAAATCGGAGAACCCATCACTTCTGTCACCCCCTTGCAGTCGACGCAAGGAAATATAGAAGAGGGATGGATTTTCAATGCGGAACTGAGGCCCATAAGAGTAGAGGAACTTCCTCCAAACGATTTTTTCTTTGATAAAAAGAGAAAAGCAGTGGTGAAAAGAGAGTTCTACCAAGAGGGAGAGTCAACTGTTAAGAAATTCAAAGTTACGATCGATGGAAAGAACGAAAAGAATGAGCAATTCGCCACGGAGATTGCAGGAACGCTAGGAGCATATGCATCGGTGAATCAGTTTTCGGTCGGATTGCTAAAAAACCAGCTCAACAGGAAAAATCGTCTGATTAGGACACTCGAGGCCAGATTGGCCTCGGCCACAGAAAATGATAAAGGCCAGGTAAGCGCAGAGATAGAACTGGCCCGACTGGCAGATAAAAATGAGATAGAAGCGCTTAAGACCAAGCTCGAGTAGGCACATCTAGTGATCCGAGACGGTCAGATACATGCGGGGCTACAAAGGACTATGATTGCTGAGCTGCAGGCTCAGGTAGAGATCTCTGAAAGTAGGATGATCGACGTCGAGGGGTTTAAATCCCGAGCGATCAAGATTCAGAACAGAATATCTTCGGCACAACAAAGTTTGCTCGCCAAAGTGGGAGTGATTCGAGAGAATTGTCTGTTGATGAACCAGGTTTTCGAGAACCTGACTGTCAAAGAAAGGGATGCCGAAGAGGCTCCGGTCGCCTTCCAAGAGGCGGTGATAGCCACGAACAACAGAGTTTCATCTGGTTCTCCCGGACTCGCCATCCCAGAACAAACCATAGGTAATATTCTGTTGAAGGATTGGGAGGACAACATTGCCCTGGGCAAGGAACAAGCCCAAAGGGTAACCAATTCATTAGAAGAAGCCTTCAATTCAATAGATGGCGAGCTGTTGGATATGGACAGTGGAGGCGACGTAGAAACATTAATGCAAATGAATGTAGAACAGATCTCGTTTGATCTGAAAGAGAAGGAGGAGAGAGATTCGACCGATATCTCTCAGATAGATACGGTGGACATGGCTCAAGTTGATAAGCACTTAATCCATCCCAGCGCGCAACTAAGTTCCCTCGACATCATCGATGCGCAAATGGGGGACAAGCTGCAGCACTTGGCCCGAGAATGTTACTTCGCCGAGGCGAGCTGTCAAGCGGAGCCTTCACGGCTAGTATCTCAGCTTGTGGAAAGATGTATCGCTTGCGCTGAGTCCGCGCAAAGACGAGCACCTGGCACTAAGTGAAGATAGAATAGGGGAGATGGAGCGATTGCTCTCTCCTCTGTCATAACTGAAATTTTTGCGACTATTGAGATTCTACCTGCTTTGCAGAAATTGTATAAATATACCCCAGAGAAAAATAAACATGACTGGAACCTTTTAAGATTTTGTAATAGAGTTTTTGCATTGAGATTTAATACAAGCAGATCCGAGATTCTCAATTCCATCACTTCTGTATTACAAGTTTTCTTTCTTGTCCCTCATTTTTCAATTTCAATTCATATTCGTAATTGATGTGCTTCGTTATACTTTAGTACTACCAGTACTATAACGAATAAATTTTGGGTTTTCTGTAATTGTTTATTGCCTTTCCTTTGCACCAGCTATCAGCTGTGTAAGACCAATCTACAGTTTTGGAATTCTACATGTATGTTTTTGCTACATCAGTTATTTTCTTACATATTTCCTTCTCCCGTTTACTTCGTGAGATTTTCCCCTGGTAGGAACCTGACACTGTAAACGGCTCTATGTTTTTCTCCCATCCCGCCCCTTTATTTAAATATAATACAGTTATGGGAACGAGCCTTAGATTTGTGTCCATTGTTAATTCTGCAACCGTAAATTCTCTTTTATAAGACTAAACTGATACAACAATCAACCTTTCTTTAAAGTTCTCTTACTTGTGCTGCTCCCCCATGACAGTTCCCACACCAACTCAACCTAACGTTGAACCCAGATTATTGAACCAAACGCACATCACCTTAAACCTCTTCAACACTATACTTAAAACAACAACTAATTGGGCCGAACTTGAACAATCATGGGCAACCATTGAACGAGACATAACTATTCAGGAGCAGTTCGAAGCCAGACAACCCCAACAAAGAAATCTCCCTTAGATTCTTTCTATGAAGGTTGACATTTTCCCTTCTCCATATTCTAACCACTTTTGGATGCCTTGACACTGTACTTTTGAGCCTTAAGTACAGACTCAGGAACAACATCTTTCTGGCGCCGTTGCCGGGGGCCGAAGTTACGAAATCGTTTTCCCTGGGAAAACGACATTTGTTTTTCGTTGAANTACACACCTTTTTAAGGATTTTTATATTTCACTTGGCGACTCCACGAAGAAATAAACTGGCATTCGGTCGAAGGAATACCAGACAAAACCCAGATGGTGAGTTGATTACGCCAATTACCGATCCTGAAAGAATTCTAAAGGCGAGAGGCTCTCTTAGGCCAACCGTTGCAGTTTACCAACTTGAAATACCACCACTGAAGGCTGAGAGTCCTTCTCAAGCCTCGACCTCGCTCAGTCCTTACTTTGACGCTAAACATTCAACGCCAATCTGCTCCGAAATTGGGAGCGAGATTCATCTAACAGTCCCCTTGATACATAGAGGAAAGGTCCCTCTTGAAGGTTCATCGGCATTTAAAACACCATCTTATCTTCAGTTGAATTTCCTGACTTCTCCAAATCCTGAGGAGTGTGTTACACACTCGTTTCTCACACCCGTCGGTATTCCCGATTCCTTCTCTTGCAAGTCCGAGGAACTAACTCCTCGCGTTCTTGATCTTTCCTCATCAGAGTCTCCTCTTCGCGAAGAAGAGAAAGTTGCCCTTTTATTTTTCAAAACCCCCTTTATAGATTTCCACAAACAACGATGGAAGCCTTCAGAGGAGGAGGTGGAGGGTTTATAGGAGGAGGAGGAGGGTTTGGCGGAGGAGGAGGGGGAGGAGTCCCTCTAGGAGGAGGCGGAGGAGGAGGTCCTTTAGGAGGAGGCGAAGGCTAAGGGCCTGCCCCCCTCCCAAAGTTTTCACGAAAGTCGCAGCCCGATATGCCCCTTTGGTGTTGCCCATCCCCCTACATGATCTTCCAGAAAACTATATAAAGAATTTACCGAAATTCACCGGGGAGGGAGATCTGACCGTTGCTGAACATATTAACTTCTTTGACCAATTCACAGATATCTTCGGTATCGAGCACGAGGATGTATATTCAAGACTCCTTGTCCAAACCTTTGAGGGTCAGGTCCAAACTTGGTTTCAGAGCTTACCCGCAGCTTCTATCCCTTCATATGATGGGTTGGAAGACGCTTTCCTCAGACAATGGGGCGAGCGAAAAGATCATCTCTATTATCTAACCGAATTTGGGTCTTTGAAGAAAAAGAACTTAGAATCAGTCATGGAATTCATTCTGAGATTCAACAAATTATACAATAAAATCCCAGCTGAAGTCAAACCATCTCAACCCGCGGCCAAAGTGACTTTTGCCGGAACTTTCGAGCCGGATTTCGCATTACTTTTGCGAGAGCGAAGGGGAGCCACCTTAAACTGTATGCAGGACGATGCGGTAGAGATAGAGTCTAACATGATGGCTTCGGGTAAACTTAAGGGTAGAGTAAAGACTAGAAGCCGAGATATCAAGCGCTTTAGAGAGCTAGATGGCCCTTCAGGGTCCAATAGAGCCTCCGAAGATAGAGTAGATGACATGGCTAGAGTGATTAAAGAATTGTCAAATAAAATAAGCCGGATAGAACTTGAACAGGCCAAGTCTCACTCTTACCCCAAAAAATATTTCAAAAAAAATAAAAATCCTCCTAATCAACAAAGACCAATAAAAAAGGAAGATAAAAAAATACAAGCTCCCTTGAAGAATGAAAATTTTATAGGAGCTAACGATTTTCAAGACTTCGAGGATTCAGATAATGATGTCATGAACTTCGGTGATGACTGTAGTCAACCGTATCTGACTCGCGAAGACTATGAAAAGTCGTTAAATGTGCTGGAGAGGCCAAATGAGAGCGAAGAGGATGATCTCACTGAGAACTGTGAATCCCAATTAGAAGCTAAGGTAATGATGGCTGATTTTCAACCGAAATACAACCTGAGATCTAAGAATAAGCCCACCTCTGTGACTCAACCCAAGAAAATTCTTTAGAGGGGCCAAGCTTACGAGCCTCCTTTGGACGAGACCCCACTACCCAACAACAAAATTTGAAGAGTAAACACTCAAGAGTCCGAGGTAGAAAAAGTTGGAACTCAGACACAACCAATTAAACCTGTAAGTAAAGCTACATCTCCAACTAGGACCATGGATGATAAAGTTGTCCAGACAAGTAAGTCGGAAAAGAAGAATTCAGAAGTCTCAACCTGGGAAACAGACAAGGTGAGTGGAGCTTTCAGTTTTGAAAATGAGATAAACAAAATGAAGATACCAATCCCATTGGTGGAATTAGCGAAAAACCCTGTTTATCGCAAGCAAATTTCCAAAATGATAGGTGTCTCTGAGCTAGAAAGCCAATCTGATGTTATAAACTTGGAAGATGATAGACCCAACATCACTTTTGGTCCCCACTTTGAAGGGTCCAAAGACAACATCGCTCCCTTCTATATCACTCTGAATATACATGATCAGTTGTTGCATAATTGTATGTTAGACTCCAGAGCTTCCCATAATGTTATGCCCAAGATTATAATGGAGAAGTTGGGTCTCCAGATCACAAGACCTTATGGAAATCTGTATTCTTTTGATTCGAGGAAAGTTAAATGCATGGGGATGATAAAGGATCTGGTGGTTACCCTAGCGCAGGTCCCTGTTAAAAGTATCCTGATGGATGTGGTTATTGCCGATATCCCCCCTAAGTATGGTATACTGTTATCTAGGTCATGGGGGGCCAAGTTGGGAGGTTCCCTTCAGTTAGACATGTCTTATGCCACAATCCCTGCGTTCGGGGGTCAGTTCACTCGTTTATACATAGAGACAAGATTAGCATACACGGTCAGTGACCCTCAAAACCCGCACAACTTCCCCATTTACATCGTAGACCAAGATCTAGGAAACTGCATCTTGTCTTTTGATGATGGTCTAGATGGTTGCCTGGAGGAAATCGACTCAAAGCAAGAAGAGTCAAATCCCTTGACAAAAGAGTTGTGTGATACTGGTATATGGAAAATGTATTTTGATGGTGCTTCATCTTTTGAAGGGGTTGGTGCTGGAGTACTTCTGGTGGCACCTGAAGGTAAGTTCATTGTTCCTTTCTCCTATCGTTTGCAGTGGGACATATATTACACTAATAACATATGCGAGTATGAAGCGTTGATCTTAGGATTAGAGGCTGCCAAAAAATTAAATATAAAAAACTTGGAGGTATACGGTGACGCGAAATTAATAGTCAGACAAGTGAACCGACAGTACCTAGCCAGGCATCCCAGACTAAGAGCTTATAGAAATTGTACTTGGGATCTCATGGAAATTTTTTTCTCATCCGTAAATATCCATTTTATCCCTCGCGCTGAGAATATACATGCTGATGCATTGGCAAAGGCGGCCTCAACCTTTTCTCCTCCCACGACCTTCAAACTTAAGTATCACATTGAAATCAGATACAAGCCTTCCATACCAGACAATATCCTACACTGGAAAGTCTTCGAAGATGATGAACAGATTAAGAAATTCCTTACAGCAGTAGGCAAATTCTCAGAAACTCACGCTGACCAAGAAAACCAAAATGACTCCATGTGGATCATGCAAGAAGGAGAGGAACCTGAAGTTTTCCGAGAAAAAATTGTGGATCATCGTATGCTGGTCCTTAAAAGCAATCAGATTACCAAAGGATTGATTCCTTTAGAAAGACTTTTTGATTAGAACGATGTACCTGTAAAGTCCACTTTGCAGCCCCAGCCAGAAGAGGTGGAGGACTGTGATATAGGGACCGAAAAGGAACCCCGGATGGTAAAACTATCGAAATTCCTCCCTCCCAAAACGAAAGTGAAGTACAAAGACTTGCTCAGACAATATAAAGATGTTTTTGCCTGGTCCTATGATGAATTGAAAACATATGACACTTCCATTATTGATCACAAGATACCTTTGAAGCTTGGGGTCAAACAGTTTAGGCAAAAGATTAGGAAAATTAACCCCATTCTGTTACCCGTGATAGAAAAGGAAGTTAAAAAACTCTTGGACACAAAAATAATCGTACATTTGAGATACTCGGACTGGGTAGCTAACCTAGTTCCAGTCAGGAAAAAGAACGGGGAAATCAGACTGTGTGTAGATTTCTGAAACCTAAACAAGTCGTCTCTCAAAGATAATTACCCGCTGCCCAAGATGGACCATATTTTAGAAAAGGTTGTTGGAGCTAATTGAATGTCAATGATAGATGGTTTCTCTGGTTATAATCAGATCGCTATGAATGAACAAGACAGGGAAAAGACTGCTTTCACCACGCCCTGGGGTACTTTCATGTATGACAAAATGCCTTTTGGTTTGATGAATGTAGGGGGCACTTTCCAGTGAGCTATGGACATCGCTTTCATGGGCGAAAGGGACAAGTTTGTAGTTATTTACCTCGATGATCTGATGGTTTTTTCTAAAACTGATGAGGAACATTTGATGCATCTAAAGTAGACTTTCGAAAAGTGCCGCAGGTTTGGCCTATCCCTGAACCCCCAGGAAATCTCATTTTTCTATGCGAGAAGGTAAGCTTCTGGGCCATGTTGTATCTAAGGAAGGAATCAAGATTGATCCTAAGAGGATTGAAGCAATAGATACTATCACTATTCCGAGAAATATAAAAGAAATTCAATCATTCTTAGGAAAAATAAATTTTCTACGAAGGTTCATTCCCAATTTCGCTGAGATTGTCAAACTGATTATAGGAATGTTGAAGAAGGATAGCGGGGTAAATTGGAGCACCGAGGCCAGGGCATCGTTCGTGCATATTAAAAAGTTATAAGCGAGGCATCGATGTTAGCAAGTCTGGATTATTTGAAATATTTCCTCATCTTCTCTTTTTCTTTTGAACATACCATTGCCGCGGTACTCTTGCAGAAAAATGAAGAAGGGTTCGAACAACCGATAGCATTTTTTAGCAAAAGCCTCCGAGATGCAGAACTGAAATATGACATAATGGAAAAACAATCATACACAATGGTAAAAGCATTGAAAGCATTTAGAACCTACGTGCTACATTCAAAGATAATCGCGTATGTACCCACCAGTTCTGTAAAAGACATATTGGTGCAGTCAGACAATGACGAGAAAAAGAGGGCGATGGCTGGCCAAAATAAAAGAATTCAATCTGGAAGTCAAGCCAACTAAATTGATAAAGGGCCAGGGTCTGGCCAAACTCTTGGCTGAGTCGAATCTTAGAGCTCTTGATATTAATTGCCTCCAAGAAAAAGATGGAGACACACACCTGCCCGAGCCGGATGACCAGATAGATCCAGGCAAGATCGAGGAAAAGTTCATATCGTCAGGCTGGTATAAGGACATAGTGTTCTACTTGTTGAACTTGAAATGCCCAGATGGACTATCACCATCCAAATGCAGAACTTTAAAACTCCATGCTGTAAAATATTGCATCACCAAAAACCAGCTATACTGGAAGGATCCACTCGGGTTCCTACTAGTCTATTTGGTCGAGTCGGAAACTCCACGGGTTATAGAGGAATTTCATGAAGGAGTCTGTGGAGGACACCATGCATGGAGAGCCACAACCTATAAGATTTTGAGGGCCGAATACTATTGGCCGAAACTATTTCCAGACGTCAATGCCAAAGTACGTGCATGCAACCCTTGCCAAATATTCACTGGTAAACAGAAACTCCCTGCACTACCACTCGTTCCAATAAAAAATGAAGCTCCATTTCAACAATGGGGACTAGAATTCATAGGGGAAATTAATCCCCACTCCAGTGCTCAACATAAATGGATCTTAACAACCATGGATTATTTTACTAAGTGGGTGGAAGCCATTCCAACCAAAAGGGCAACAGACTCGGTGGTGATCGACTTCTTGGAAGATAATATCTTGTCAAGATTCGGGTGTCCCCGAAAGATTGTTACCGATAATGCCTAGGCCTTCAAGTCCATGGCTATGATCAGCTGCTGTCAGAAGTACAATATCGTTGTCGGCCATTCCACTGCTTATTACCCCCAGGGAAACGGGTTGGCCGAATCATCCAAGAAGAGCCTGGTAAACATAATCAAGAAAGTACTGGATGAAAATAAAAGGTCCTGGCATGTGCACTTGAAGTACGCATTATGGGCAAACCGCATCAGCACTAAAATGTCTATCGGCATTTCGCCGTTTCAAATGGTCTATGGGAGAGAGGAGGTTCTACCTATAAACTTAGCGCTGCCAGTAATGAAGTTATGGCAGGATCAAAACGAAGAACCCAATCATGTAACCAAGAGAATCAACCAGCTGATCGAGGTTCAACAACATATAGTGGAAGTTGATGAAAAAATGCAAAGTACCAGGATTAAATGAAAGCATTGTTTGATCTCAAGGCAAAAGACAGGGAATTCCTTCCAGGTGACTTAGTACTAAGATGGGATGCAAGAAAAGAGGAAGTCGCGAAGCATGGTAAATTTGACCACCTTTGGTATGGACCATTCAGGCTCTCGGCTCCGGAAGGGAAAAATTCTTTCTTGCTGGAGAACATTGATGGAGAAGTCCTCAACGCCCCTGTCAACGGGTGATATCTGAAACATTACATGACATAAGAGTTGCCATTAAAAATAAAAAAATAAAAAAATAAAAATTATATATATATATATATATATATATATATATA